>JABSTQ010005436.1:0-77565 GCA_013358835.2 Ixodes persulcatus
CAGGTCCATATCTTCCTCCCTTATAAGAGCAAAAGCTTTCCTCTATCGATGAAGCACAATAGGTCTGAACTGGAAACCGGAACAGTGCTTTTGTCACCGCCCAGAAGTAGATTGGCCCGCTGTACTGAACGAAATCTGACGAGATAAACGGGAAACTCCCTTTTTGTCAATAATCCTTGACTAAAAGAGAAGAAAACAATACTGACGTGGCCCCCCTCTGGACTTCTAACCGTTTGCACTAACGAACTTTATTCGTAAAATGCCGTCTCTTTGCTTTTTTTATTTCTCCACAGTGACTTCGAAATTCGGAGTTTTTCGGATAAATCCGAATTAACAAACACTTCACCGTCGCGTTTTTTTTTTTGTTTTTTTTTTAGCATTTTACCGTTGCGCGTGTGCAGCGACGACGCTGCAGACGCGCGTTGTTGCCGTGCTCTAATCCAAGACCGCATGTTTGTGCTCCGCGCACGCGCAGTGTGGAACGCGCAACGCTAACGCAAACGCACAGTGCTTTGCGTTCGCTCCTATACGCAATACTAAATCTCGCTACTGTTTCACCGGTTTCCAACGCCAGCGAAACGTGGTGCAGTGAGCAGACGTGCAAGCGGGTAGGCATTTTTTTTCCAACTGGAAAGGCTGAGATTGGCAAAACGACGGCGCGTCAAAATTAAAGACGCTAAATGTCCTAGAAAAATTAATAATTGTTTTTTTTTCGTCTGTCTGTTTGGAAAGATTGGCGGCTACTTTGGAAGTTTGTCCGATCGTCGAAATTCCCGACTTTGATAGCACCATATTCTTTACCCAAAATTAATGTAATTTTACGTGGATTTCTCAGATTAGCAAGAATGTTTCCATTGATTTTAAACTATTTTTTTTTATTTTACAACTTGTTAATTAAAATTATTGAAATGGGCACCAATGATGATAATTTGCACACTTTTGATTGCAATACTTGTTCGGGCGTTTGAAATGAGATGATAAGCAACAAATTATATTAGAGCTTGAAAAACCTCGTCTTGAGATACCTTAATTGTATTATTATTAATACGAATGAGGCAATGTAGGCCTCCAATAAACGCCACGTTCACAGAAATACGCCATTTAACCATAATAGTCTTTCCCGAAAGACCTCATTTTGTTTTCTTTTTAGCATATGAAAAACTCCGACGTCGTTACCAAGTTAGACAAGCAGTCAAACATTGGATGTAATATCCTATGCGTCTCTCGTTGCTTAAACCACACACACACACACACACACACACACACACACACACACACACACACTCACTCTCTCTCTCTCTCTCTCTCTCTCTCTCTCTCTTTCTCTCTTTCTCTCTCTCTCTATTTTGCTCTCTGACTCGGATTTCGTCTTTGGGTTTTGTAGTGAGATCAGCGTTTCTTCATTATACGTTTTCTGAACATATTCTAAACTCATCACCCGTGGCGATATCTTGTAAAATTTTGATTGATTCAGTTACACCTGTACTGGGTTGGGTATATTGTTAAAGCAATTAATCATCTAAATACTCAATGACCCATTAAAAGGCCCGCAGTTCATTATTTCACGATACAATTATCTGAGCGATAAATAGCAGCAAGAACACAAATACCAGCACTGATGTTTTCAACCAATACAATATTCTATGTTACCTCTCAGGTGTATGAAAGGCCCTATCTTTGAAGGCACACTGAACTCTCCAAAATATTTTGAAACGCCTGGATAGAACAGGGATGTCACAAAATAAAGTTTCAGCGAACAACTGCTTTAGCTCAATAATTACGCTATGGAACGAGTTATGAAAGAACCCAAAATTAACACCTATCCCTAAAAATTAATAGTGGTTAGTTTCGGTTTCGTTCCTGAATTAAAACGTGCCCCCTGGCGTAAATATTACTCTAAACACCGTCTTTGATTTCAGGATAAAGAGGTGACCTGCTCTCATAACACCCCAGCTTCCCCGTATAAGCGGGAATAATTTGTCTCGCTCAATGAAGCCAACACACTACACAGGCTCAGCAGCTGGTATGCCGGCACGCATCTCCGACCCTCACTATAACCGCTATTCGGAAAACTATAACCGCCATTTCGGAAAATGCATTACAGTCGCGAATAGGAGGAGGATCGGTGGCCGAGTGGGCTAGCGCACACCAGCTGGGAGCACGTGGAACGAAAGCTCGCGCTGCAGAACCTCTTGGGTTCAATCCCCACCCCTGCCCGTTTCGATCTGGATGAGCATCGTACTGGCATGCGGTCGTGTTTCACTACTGCCGGGAGCACGTTAAAGACCCCAGGTGAACGGTTGTGCTGCACTGGCTAAATTGCTCATCTACAGCTGAGAGACAAGTCGCCCGTTGTGGCAGACTAAGTTCAGTCTGTATAAACATACCCACAACCGTTTTCTTCAACCCCCCTCCCCCCTCCCCCCCCCCCCCCCCCCCGGCCCGAAAACACGGAACTCTAGTTTTAAGTCAAGTCACCGCGACATTCGTACTTCGAATGTCACGTGTAAAGCTACTCCTCGGACTTGCCACGCTTCATACGAAGCACGGATTCGCGGTCGTAGGCAAACCTAAGCTTCCGTAACATAACGCTACGTAAGCAAGCGGTATTGCGTGACTTCTAGCCTAATTAGTCTAGCCTACTTTGCGTCCGGTTTCAGCTTCTCTTGGTTGGGGCTTTAGTAGAGTCGGAGCTAGCTTGGTCAAGCCCGGCCGGCAGTCTGGGCTAAAGCGCAAAAAAAAAAAAAAAAAAAAAAAAAAGGAAAGCTCCGTGCATCGAAAAAGAATGCTAAAGGCACCTACTTCTTCGCGGAGCCGGAGGTGACTTGTAGCGACACCATATATGTGAGCAGCTGCGCGCTGCTTGGCATGCCTAAAACACGGGAGGCAGCGAGGCGCAACTGTCTGAACGAGCCGTCCTCTAATGCAGTCGGCGTCATTTCGCCGCTCTTTCATTCTCGTCGCCATTTGCTTATCTCCGAGATGTGTCTTTGGGCGCTCGCCGCCGTCCTCGACGTTGCGTCGGCAGGCGGGCATTTGGGACGAGGAATCTGCGGAACTTTTTTTGCGAACGTCTGCTAACAGCCGCGGATGTGTTCCGCCGCAGAGCCACTGAACTTTATAGGCCCTCCCTGAGAAAACCCGAGTTTCTTTCATTTTGGACGCGCCTCAAAGCTTCGGGGAGTAAGTATTCCGGCGCCCGAAACCCACAGGCACGCGTGTTTCGCTTTTCGGCGTGCACGTGTTTTTTTTTTTTTTTTTTTTTTTTTTTTTGGGGGGGGGGGGGGGGGGGGGCGGAAGGGACAGACGTAATTTCGTCGCTTCCGGTCGGCCGAAACTGATCATAAATTGTCCTTCATGCTATTCTGAATTTCGGTGGGCTTTGTGGTAAGCCGTCTCCTTGGGCAACTGCAAATTTCCTCAAAATGTGGGAAGCTACAAAGCGTTTGAAAGCGGCCGGAAGCGGCCCACCAACCTCACAAAACAACAACAACAAGGAGTTTACGGCAAAAAGCGAAGGCACGCGCCATGTGTGTGTGAGGTCAGGCCTTATATCGCTTTGTCTTCAGAATGCACGTGTTGAAAACGGATTTCGTCGCAGAGTACACTTTGACGCGCGGTCGTTCCGACACCTTCAATAACGGGGAGTTTTGGTTGACCGTTTTCCCACCTCCGCTCCGAAACGATGGACCAAAACTTCCTTGGAGCATCGAGTGATCTTGGTTGGAAAATGACCTCCTCCGGGTAAAACTCGGCAGTGATGACGGCCGGTGTTGTGACGTGACTCGCGAGACTAAAGCCCCTTGTCTCTTGGAGAGAGAATGACGGCGGCAGTGGAGGTTGTGGACGCGGTTGCCCCGAAACGTTCCCTTGGCGAATATGGGACAACCCGAAGCGAAGCCCTTCTGACGACGCGCCATTCATTCATTACCCCGTCTGAGGTTCTCTTCGTCCGCGCGTCTCTGGGAACTGCGGCAGGAAGCGATCTAGAGTTCCGTCAGGGAACAAAAGCTCCGTCGTAACGATATTTGGAATGGCGGTGTCCTTTTTTTTTTCTTTTTTCCTTCTTTTGTTTTTCTTTTTTTACGCGCGACGCCTTTGAGAAAGTGATAGTCCGGAAGCCTTTATGAAATGGGTCCACCGCATTTTGCCTTCCTCTGACAAGCGGGCGCAGCGATCGTTTTCCCATACTCAGGAAAATAATTTCCGTTTCAGCATGTTAGGGGTCTCGGCGATTATTGAGGAAGAGGTCTTGGGTTTGCGGAACGTAAGCGTATTGTAAACAAGTTTCACAAAACATCGGCTAAAAAAAAAACAAAAACAAAAAACAAAAAACGCGGAAGACAAAAGAAGAAAAAGAGGAGGGGAGGCTAACGATTCGTTAAAGATGTGAATAATGTTCTTTTCATGTTCTACTGTATTTAGAAAAGCGCATTACGAGGGAAACTACCGAGGAGAACAATGCCATTGGCCGTATTCACGAGTTTCAGCGGCCTTTCGCATCTTCACGTTGATGAAAAAATTTAAAAAGTCAAGAAGATTCTTGTTTATTTACTTGGTTCTTATTCATTTACTTAAAGGGGCCCTCCAACAGTATTTGAGCGTCTACTTTTTTTTGCGGTTTCTCCACGCTAGTGCTGTATGAGGGGGAGGGGGAGAGGAGGTCCCAGCAAAATGGAAGATTTCGGGGGGGGGGCCCGGGCCCCATGGGCCTCCCCCCTGGATACGTGCCTGGTGTGAGGAGCAGGCTTTTAATGAGCAGTTTACTCAAGTTCGGCCAATAGTTTTGCTAGGGAATAATACATCGTAACGGAAACACTTTCGGTGAGCTGAAGTGCACTTGGTTGAAGTGCACTAAATTAGCCCGTCTAACAGAGGTATTACCCCGCGAAGATCGAATGGCCGGCCAGACGCCGACAGCTTCTGCTTAGCTGGAACGGCAGTGCGAATACTGGTTCGAATCAAATAGCACTGCGTCGTTCATAACCTTCCCAATAGAAGGAAAAGCCACGACAACGTTTTTTTTTTTTTTTTTTTTTTTTTTTTTTAACAGTGTCAAGGCTAGGGATGACACTGCGCTATTCGATTTGAACCGAAAGTTCATTCGAGGCCAGAATCGTGCATCTTTGCTGCCGTATTCGGTGACAGAACTTGAAAGCACCACGGAACTTCCAAGAGGAAGTGTATCAAATAAAATCGTGTTGTTCGTTATTTTATTTCTCCTTGTCTCAGAGTTTAGATTATAAAGGAACTTCCCTGTTTCTTTATCTTTTTTTGAATAGTTGCAAATGATGTTTTAAGATGGCATATCTTGCCTTTCACTTTACACTTTGAACAAATTTATATTACCTCTCTCTCTCTCTCTCTCTCTCTCTCGCGACCGAGGAAAATACGAGGACGTTTGCACGACGAAACGACAGCGGGGGGTCGTGCAACTTAAAACGGAGCCCCCATTAGTCCCAAGTGCGAGGGCAGTCGAGGGCCGACCGCATGCGCGGCCGTCGGTCGCTCTCCCCAGTGTCCGGAAAGCGGCGCGCTCGGCGGCGGCGACCGGTCGGACGGAGGAAGGGGCTTTGCTCGTGCGACCCCTGACCCGGGAGAGGCGGTCGCCAGCGATCGTTCCCGATCTCGTTTCGGCTACTCGTTTCCCTCGCGCGACCGGGACGTGACCAGACGGACTCTAGCACAAACCCGCTCGATTTTTTTTTTTTTTTTTTTTTTTTTTTTTTTTTATTTTAGCTTTACGCGCGATGCGTTTCATATCGTTCCGCGCGCTCTCGGTTTTTGTTGTCGGCCTGTCGCTCCGGAAGACGATTGGTCGGATCAAAAGATGGCTTTTTCAGCGGCGGGATGGAAGGGCAGCGCACGGTCGGGTTGCGGCTTCCTGCAGGGGGACACTTGCTGCTGACGTAGATGGCTCGAAAGCGATCGAGTTGCTCGGTCTTGGCAGGCGGGCGACGGGACCTTGGGAACCTTGGACGGTCGCGGAGCCATCGGAGCACGCAGTCCGAAAGGAGACGCCCGTTGGCGGAGGGGACGACGTTGAATGCACGCGGCATCGGAGGCGGCAGTTTTCTCGGGGAGGTGGGTCATCAACCGGGACTGACGGCATTTGGGGTTTTGTGGATTCGGCGATATTGCATGAAGTCGGGCTTTACACGTTTCGACCAATCGTTTTCCCTTCCTGACCTTTTTTTTTTTTTTTTTTCTCCCCGCAATCTTGCAAGCTTTTGCGCTATAAAAAAAAAATGAGAAGAGAAGAGAACAGCCAATCTATGTGTGGGAGGGGGATATGCTAACGCTAACAAAACGCGGTGGTATAGCGTTAATAGCAATTTTAAGGCGTGAGTGACTTTGGTCGGTCGACGTACACCGTCGGTAACTCGTGCAAATGTGAACTGCATCCAAGAAGGCCCCCTCCCCCAGGTTGGCCGAGACTCTCGCTCTCGGCGGGGCCGCGAGAAGGCGGAAGACGCCACGACCGCATCACCGCATCCTGACCGCCGGGCTGGCTGCTTGCTCAGCCCGAGAGGAGTCTGCGAGAGGTGTGCGCCGGGGGGGGGGGAAGGGAAGGGGGGAAGGGGGGGGGGCAGCAGGGCAGGGGCAGGGGCAAACACAAAAACTAAAAGCGTGAGAAAAACAAAAGTGCAAAAAGAAGTGGAAAGGAAACAAGCGACGTTTCGGGCGCACGCCCTGGACGGTCCGAGGTATTCGACCTTGAACTGGCCTACGCCCAGCGCGGTGTGTTGCTCTGCGCCGGCAGAGTGCGCGGGGCCCGGCCGAGGCGCCGGGCGAGTGTCTCCCTCGGCAGGCGTCAGCTGCTCAGCAAACGTCCGTTTGTTTGGGTGCCCCTCTTTGTTTGCTTCCCCAAGCCCGACTTTCGCCGTGGAAAAAAAAAAAAAAAGTGAAAAGCGCCGTTGGGGCCAAGAATGCTTCTTTCGGATCCCCCTCTGTTCGACGGTCTCTATGCGGGCATACTTTACTGCGCCTGATGTGTCAAGTCGCTGTTATTGGTTCTTTCGTTCGCTCGGACGCGCGAGGGGGTGCCCTTTCTTTGCCATTGTTGGACGGACGCATGCTGCGAAAAAAGAACTGGGCTGCCGACGCGACCTTTTCTTTAGAACTTTGTTGCGGAAATCGCTCTGCTTTCCGCCGAAACGAAAACCCAAACGTGAAAGGCATCTGCGCCCGAAGCATCCGTGGGCCGTAACCCCTTCCCCCCCCCCCCCCCCCCCTTTTTTTTTTTTTTTTTCCTGGGTATTGTAAGTCACCCCGGGGAGCTGATGACGCTGTGACAAGGAGGAAATATTCGACCGTCCGTTCAGATTGTTTGTAAAGAGTAACAAGGAGACTTCTGCTGACCACGTGGGCGCAGCCGCAGTGACACGGCGGTCTTTGGTGTCGCCAGGCAGAGCCCAGCTTTTCGGGTCTCGGCCCGAGAAAGCAGCCAGCTCCCGTGGGAGGAAAGGCGATATGGCGATACGCTGCAGCAGCACTGTCCGGGTTGTTTATGACTTTATCAGATGCAGTTTCTGCTCGACCACCGCGTTGGCGCCGTGCCTGTCCCCGCGCTTCGGTCTTCCGAGTGTTGCCGCAGAGAAAGCGGGAGAGCCATGCTTCTCACGTCCGTTCCGCTTTCGAGAAAATTCTCCGAACGCCGCGCTTTTATTTTCATTCCATTCGTTTCCTCGTGCGGAATCGGCGACGGCGAGCGCTGCTGCTGCTGCTACTGCTGCTCCGGCCGCCGTCTGCCAAGCCTCTTTAGCGTCGCCGTTCACGGATTTGTCGCTTTGAGAGGAGCGAGCAGGAAGCGTGCAGAGAGCTCTCGGGGGATTCGCGTTGCGTGTTCCGGGATGGCCCGCGGTATTTGTGTCTCGTACTACCAGTCCTGCGACGCTGATCACTGGCGCTCTGGCTGACTGCTGCCATCTGGCGTGGATGCATCGAGGCTCGCGAACCCATTTGTAGAATGTCAAGGCGCACGTTGCTCGCCGACGCACGAAGAGGGCGCTTCCGGCATTCATAAATAAAACAATGATTATAAAAGCGCGCCGCGTGGTCGTCTTTGCTGTCTATTGTTCGTCAACGTACGGCGTATTTCGGAAGGGAGGAAAAAGTGTTTGGGGGATTCGTGGGATGCCGGAGGTTTCGTCACGTCGATGGGTTATGTATGAGCGGAATACTTGGTGTTTTGTATTCTAGGAGCCTCTGGGTCAACATGAGCTGCAACACTCGAGCTGGCTTTTGGTTGAGCCTGAGGTCCCAACAAGTTCCATTATCTCTCGAAGCGTGGGAACAATGGGACCTGAATTTCCCGTTCCAGGCCCTGGGCTAAAGTTTTGAAAAGAGGATGGTGCGCCACAAAGGTGTGGAGGCCTGTTGGAGTACGTACTTGGAATACATTTTTCTGGTACTTTCCAAACAAGCAGTTGACGTATAAGTGAAATTTTCAAATACCACGAACAACCACGCGTTTCTCTTCGTCCACGACGTCGATTGCGCTCAGGGACCCTTGCGCTTTCCCCTTTCGAGCGTTCGTGGTTCGTCGTTGTTTGGGAACCTAGACAGTGGCCTAGTCCCAACTCACGTTGGTCGTCGTCGTGTTCATCGATGCATGCCGTGTTGCGCACGCATTGCTGTCAAGAACAGCGCGCTGTCCGCGTGCAGACACGGCTACCTGCCTGCGGCTCGCGTGTATCTCTTGTCAGAGCGGCGCATTGAGTCCGACGCTGTGGGACTGTGCCGCTCCCTTGCACGCCGGACTGGGTTATTATTCTGTAACCACCAGAGTGTCGAACCGAAACCGAACCGAAAACCGGAACCGAAATGCTATTTTTAGCCAAACCGGTACTGAACCGAACCGAAATCTTCGCCGCCATCTTATAACTGAACCAAATTGAACAAAAAAATATATAACGGTATTTTTTTTATTATTATTACAAAATGAGTGTTTGGGAAATAAAAATTGGCTGCTGTATGTCTGTGTAGTGATTACATTGTCATATACGGAATTGCAATGTGAAAGAAATTGAGTGTTTTCGTGGCGCTTTTTCATTGGCACTACGATTAATCATGTGTCACGTGGTCACCTTCGTACTCACATAGAATCTGGCCTAAAATAGTACTTACCCAAGTGAACATTTTCTTGTTTAGGATAAACTGGCATATCCTGCATGTTGAGGTTTGTTCTTGACAAGATACCGGTCAAATCAATTTGCAAATAAGCATCAGCCTTGCTAATTTATGATTTTTTTGTTAAATAGAACAAAGCAGTGTTGCATGCTCTACTCTACATGGCAGCTACTTAATTGAACAGTTTCTGACGGTTTGCGTGCGTAAAGGCTGAACCGCATGTGAGCGATTTAGCGAGCGACGAGACGCTTGAATTGTCGTCACTTCCAGTATGGGCGAAAACATTGTTTTGCCGTCGCCACGCCAGTAGAAGACACTTAGGATATAAGCGTAACCGTCACCCATTATCGTGTTGCCTCCCCCCTATTTTTTTACTAGTTACAGGTTGAAACGTTTTAGTATTTTTTCGTCGCCCATACCGGATACGCCTATTAGGTGGCTGGGGACGAGAGTAGACAGAAAAGGTCTATAAGAGTCAGCGACGAGCGACGGAGATTTCTCACTGTCGCACGTCGCGTAGCTTGGTTTTTGGATCTCTAGAAAACGTCGCTCATCGCCTTGGTCGCTTGCTTCCGTCGCTTTCATGCGGTTTGCCTCGTCGCGCGACTGACCGAGCTACACCGAAGCGGGTCGCCGTCGCTTGTCTCATCGCTCGCCAAATCGCTTACATGCGGTTTATACTTAATCGTCATGGTTCTTCCACGCGCCTTTATGTACTTGTGTATTTTGTTTATGTCCAGCCCACAGACACGTTAGAGTTCTGTTCATTACATAAAAGGGGCAATGACAGACTTCTATGTGTTTGAGAAGTTAGATATGTGTCATCAGGAACACGTAGTTATTTAAATTAGCTTCAAAATCAGAAATTTGTTTAAAGCTATCCCAAATCACTGATAACGTGCCTATCGGGGATACAAACACCGGTAAAGATTTGCAGAGCATCTTTTAGATAATTTGGGCGTGCATTTACTTACGATGTGTATATTTAAGGTGATCGGCCTTTTATTTATGATGTGAAATCTTCAGTCAGTAATTATTCGACTTTATGAAGTTCACATAACCGCTTGAGACCGACACGGGGGGACGATACTCGAAAATACACCAGCTGTTGAGTCTGCGGAAACGTGTTTTTTGTTCGTTGTTTGGCAGTGTAAAACACCGGGTCGCAGGGTATGCCAAAAAGGACTTTGTGCTCACATGATAGATGGGAAGGCGAATACACGAAATGTGCAGAAAGAAAAAGATAATAAATGAAATTATTTAAAAGAAACCTATACACGAAGCCTTACTGCAAAAAAAAAAAAAAAAAAAAAAACATAGAGATGCATGCAATGATGTTCCTAATTAAACATAAATAGCGCGAAGGACAGACGAAGATTCTTGGAATCCTAATATAAATCACATTTGGACATCAGCTTACATGAGCTCGAAACTTCGCGAAATACTGCCTCGGGAGGCTAATGTTATATTCGGTTTTACGTGCACTTGTTTTGGGCCCTTACTTTACAACTCTCTTTTATCAGTCATGCGCTCTGACATTTCATTAGGAAGCTGAACCGTTTTACATGGTTTGCACGGGACGTCATCACACTATATGCTGGTGGTAATTGAGATTTGTTCTTGCTGAGAAACTCAAATCCGGTGGGGCAAAATGCACGCTGCAGAAGGTTCGCGCCCAGTGCAAGCCATGTATTCGAGAGGCACAAATAATTATTCTTGGTGCATCGTCGTTAGGAACGGCGCGAGCATCTGGCACGACGAAAACGCGCTTTCTGGCAAGAGTGTTTTTGCAAACAAAGGAGTTTCCAGGGCCACGCTTTCTGATCACTGCCGAAGATGCGGGGCAGAGATACCTTTACAACACAGTATGCTTTTGAAACTATCTCCCCCCTCACTCTTTCTCACTCTCTCTCTCTCTCTCTCTCTCCCTCCCTCCCTAGTCCTACCCTTCATATTTTTTTTTTTTTTCGTTGCTTATCCGGAGAATAAATTTCATTCCTGAGGGACTGCCTCCTCCTTTTTGGGGGGTGTTAATTCGATAATTATATTTTGTCGCTTGTTAACAGTAATCCTTCATCTTCTCCAAACCTTGGAGAAGAACTTGAGAACGACACCCCTGTGTGACTTAGAGCGGCCACCAATGTTTGGCTGTCCCTCTGAGGCCACTAGGATCTTTCTCTTCAGATATCCCTCCCGTACACACTTATAGTTCTATGTAACGTCGGATTAATAAGTCACATTTAGTCCTTTCAATGCTTCTATTCTCGGGGACAACTTTCCGAGGCAATTCAGCAGCGACGAAAACATGTTTGGGTGCCTCAATGATGTGTATACATATAAAACGGGTCGTGCAACATTTTTTTTTTTACCTTCAGTAAATACCGTCATGAAGTAATCCTTGACGTTGGTAACTTGCAAACAACATCCATTAGTTTTCCCCTCCGCGCAATGGCAGACGCAGAAAAAAAAAAAACAAGAACAAAACAGCTTTACCCTCCTGGACTCACAATTAGAACAAGCGCCCACGTGATCTGACGCTTATTATATACCGTCAGTGCTCATCGTAGTCATACGCTGGATTGGCAAAGCAAAGAGCATGGCCTGAGCTTCAGATATTGTTATAGTTGGGCTATTATCATCTTTAATTGAAGACGAGCCGTTACCCGAATGTTTGGCGATGCTGATTGTCATGAACCCGAGCATTCGACTCGGGGTCATGAAAATCGCGTACGTCACGGTGTCAACAACGCTAATAGTTCTAGTGATGTTTTCAAATTTAAATCGACTTAACGCAGTGAGTCACATGACGTCATGGGGGTCACGTGACGTGACATTACTTGACAGCATGTCTCGACACAATGACGTTACGTGACCACGTGACACACGGTTAATCATAGTGCCAATACAAAAGCGCCACGAAAACCCACAATTTCTCACACATTGCAATTCTATATATGACGAATTGATCAATACATAGAAATACAGCTGCCAACTTTTTATTCCCATATATTCATTTGGTGATAAAACAAAGGTAAAAAAAATACCGTGAACCGTTTTGAACCGGTTACCGTTATATTTTTTTCCGGTTCAGTTCCAAGATGGCGGCGAAGATATCCGTTCGGTTCAGTTTCGGCTAAAAATAACGGTTCGGTTCCGGTTTGACACCCTGGTTACGGGTGTATTCACGCGACTCCGCTCATAGTCGATTCGTCGAACGTGTTACCAAACGTTTAGGTAGTATTGGTTTGCTGAGTGCTAGGGGGAAAAAGAGTAACGACGTGATCTCACACTCATCATCTAAACCGTTGCTTTGTACGGGAATGCAGACTTTTTCAAATTTCCACCAAGCCTGCGTTTGAAAAGCGAAATATATGTCTTACATTGCAATTAGAGTACATTGCAATTAACGCAGCGGCTGTTTTTGCTTAATTAAGAAAAATAAGATACTCGTTTGAAGCAGTTGGGGTGGTCGCCTTTTGGAAATAGTTGGGCTGTGCGAAGAGTCGTTCGAATCGATTAGCGCTGCGTCATTCATAGCCTTCACAGTGCTAGAGAAACCCAGTAGTACTATCTTGATCACAGTTAGCGGGAAGACGGGAGTGCGTGGCATTGGCTACTATCAAAGCAACGACCCGGCGCTCAGCTGCAGCGCCTCCGCAACGCTGCAGTCGCAGTTGCGTACCTAGCCGTTAGAGTGCTCTGATAGTACCCGATGCCACGCGCTCCCGTGTTCCCGCTAACTGTGTTATTTTTGCAGTGTTGAGGCTAGGGATGACGCTCTTGGATTCGAAGCACTGTTCGCACTGAGGGGATCACCGAATGAACCACGATTGTCGCGGCTCGTAGGAGCGCGCGCTGCGGAATCAACGGAACTTCTGGATTTTGGAGCTTGGAGTGCGTGCGTCACACCAGTTTCTGACTGTACCGCCCCCCGCTTTCGACACGCCCACAGCACGTGTACAAAACCCTGCTGGAGTCGAGCAAACGGCCGTCTATCTTGACGGGCGTCAAAGTAGCCGGCGGTGATCTGATTAGACGAAACTGGCTACGTCATAGGAGTACCATAGTCCTTCGATAAGCTACTGAATAGCCTGGAAACTTTGGTGGTGTCCGCCCTAGTAAAGTTTGTCACCCCATGACGCTAATCCGTGGAAAAGTTAAAAATAATAATAATTAAAAAAAGTTATACGTCTAGAAAGAAGTGCTCCTAAACAATTTTCGTTGTTATTTGTTTTAAGTAGATTTAGCACCGTTTTAATTATTCCGAAATAAAGTGTTATGGCTTCAGGGCAACCAAATTTAGTGTGTCACGTCGCGTCATCTAGCTCCAAATATTTGCAACACTGGGAAGGGCCTGTCCCCAGTTCTGCTTGCTCGTGGGGCTGTTCACGCATCAATTCGAAGGTGGTGTTGATTCGAGAATTCTTGATATTTTTTTTTTTATATATTTACATAGCCATCAGCTGCCGCGTACAATTTCGGATGCCTCCGCAGAAAAGCAAGCGTCAAGGCTGTTATGTACCGAACTGTCGCAATCCCGAAAGTGTAGCTGGCGCGAAGCTCCGCAGGTTCCCGTCGAGGCCGTGGGAAATTCGGCGCCGGCAGAGATGCATAAATGCCGTAAGACGCTTAAAATAAGCATTCCGTTCACATTACGTAACTCGAGATGGATTTCCGAATGTGCTATTTGACTCGATACTTGCAATTAATGCGCTCGATGCACGGCGTTGTATTTGGGTGCGATACGATGACCCCCCTAGAGCCAGATCAAACTCTTGACATCCTCACTGCTCTCTGCTCTGCAGACACATATTGTTCAAACGACATTTTACGCTCCGAGTTTGATCGTAGTAACCGGAGTGAGCGTTTTCCCCCCTTCGCCGGTCGCAGATCAGACTGTCGTTTGCGTCCTTAGCGTGATCGCGTAGCTGCCCCAGATGGCTGCTCTGTTTAGACCCGTGTCTATACGGTTCTATACCTTCGTCCCCGCTCTGAGAAAACAGTCTAATCAACAAAGTAAAATCTACGTACCACACGACTAAAAGGTTATACATGCGGCGTTTGTTTGAGCTCTATGTAAAACAGAACAGCATATCCGATCGATGAGAACGTGCATCACCTTGCGACGAGCAACTTCGTCCGACACCGCCCAAATTACAGCCGGCTTGCACGAAACACAGACTCATCGGAAAGCACAGTCGTCTTCAACACAACGACGACGGGACGGGGAATAAGTTGATCCCTAAAATTAGGTCAGCTATTCACGTGGGAGAAGTCCACTTTGAGAAAAAGGGTGGTAAGAGCCACTTCGAGGAAGGCATGAAGACAACCACACACACATTAATAATATTAGCGTTTAATACATTTTAAAAACACGTGTTAGTGTAGTACGACAGCACAACGGTAACAAAAACGACTTCTCGCAAGTGTACGTCGGCGGCGCTGTCGGATGGATGGATGCTAATAGCTGTACTCTTTATAAAGGGCCAGAGCCGTGTATAGAGAGAGTTTGGTCAATGGGAGGAGCGGCCAGAGCCAGGGCGTGCACCGGACGCAGATAGAGGGCTTGGCATGCTCTCTTGGCCAACCAGAAGCCGAAAAGAATCGCCTAGCGGTGGTAGCGAGAAACAGTTTTAATAAGAGCGTAAGGGTTAAATGTAGTAACTCTTCATGGTCGAAGATATGGTGCACGTGATGTTTCGATTATGATCATGCAAAAAGGTGTAAGAGACGAATCACGTGCACCACATTTTCAGTCACCGAGGGTTACTCCGACGCACTTATTAATTTCGTTTCTCGCGACCGCCGCCAGGGTGTTATTTTCGGCTTCTGGTTGGCCACATTCGAATTTGTGAAGACGCCATGGAACACGCCCAGCCTTCTTTCGGCCAATGGCGCCTTCTCATTTGCCTCCTATACTTCCCAATGAATGACCCAACTCTCTCTATGTACGGCTCTGTAAAAACCGGTTTTGATGAAGCCGACGCAGCTGTTGCCACGCAAGCCGTTGCGGTTGCACTCGGTCGGACTCGACGCAAGTGTGCGAATCGCCCTGAACGGGCGGTAGCTTGCGCCACCTAGCCCGAAAAAAAAAAAAAAAAAAAAAAAAAACAAGTATGATTTTTTTTTTTTTTTTTGCCTTTTAAGCCAAGTAACTATCGCCAGGGAGTGTGGGATATCATCAGAATGACCTTTGGAGGAGCGGGCAAAATAAAACTAAAAACATCCCCCCCCCCCCCTTTCGCCTTCTCCCCCCGGTTCGACTGACTAGGTTTTACCTCTGGTCAAGCCTGGTAGACAGGGTTGAGACTTTAAGCCGGAACCACGTGAAAGACAGTCTCAATTTGCCTCTGTCCCGCCTGTACCCACTGTGCCAGTTAATTTTACTTATAATAATAAATGAATTAATCTTTTTTATTTCCTTTTGCATAGTATACAAAAGGAGGAAGGCAAGGCAAAAGGCTGCTTTATTTGCAGCTTGACGAGGCCCTATCTCCCTCACACAATGGCAATTTTACTTATAATAATAAATGAATTAATCTTTTTATTTTCTTCTGCATAATATACAAAAGTAGGAAGGCAAGGCAAAAAGCTGCTTTATTTGCAGCTTGACGAAGCCCTACCTCCTTCACACAATGGCAATTTTACTTATAATAATGAATGAATGAATCTTTTTATTTCCTTCTGCATAGTATACAAAAGTAGGAAGGCAAGGCAAAAGGCTGCTTTATTTGCAGCTTGACGAAGCCCTACCTCCTTCACACAATGGCAATTTTACTTATAATAATGAATGAATGAATCTTTTTATTTCCTTCTGCATAGTATACAAAAGTAGGAAGGCAAGGCAAAAAGCTGCTTTATTTGCAGCTTGACGAAGCCCTACCTCCTTCACACAATGGCAATTTTACTTATAATAATGAATGAATGAATCTTTTTATTTCCTTCTGCATAGTATACAAAAGTAGGAAGGCAAGGCAAAAGGCTGCTTTATTTGCAGCTTGACGTGGCCCTACCTCCCTCACACTATGGCAGAAAACAGCAGAAATACTGCACAAAGCAAAAATATGAAGAACACACATAAAACAAAAATAGTACTTGTTAAAAAGGCAAATACCAGCAACTAGTGCAATGCTAAAAAATGACGGAGGAGCAAATTATCACAAGATTTTACAAGAGGATCAAGTAGCGTCACTACGTTTCACTCATTACGTTACGTAGCATAGATCACTATAATGTAGTAACCTCAACATTTATATTTTGAAGCTCATTTAGAAGGGATGGCAAAGTATATATTAAAGATACCAAACCATAATTTGTGCGCGGATTACTAACACACCAGCTCTCGCCAGGTCGAGTGGCATATGCTGGGCTTGTTCTCACCAAACCCGACAAACCGAAAGAAATATGTGGTTATTTTGTTTTAGTGCCATTACATATACCCATATCAAGCGATGATTGTGCAAGAGATAGATTGGCATAACTTTATACAGTGATGAATGCAAGTATGGAACGTTTGCTACAACACGAAGTGCCTTCTGTGTTAAAAACAATTGCGTCAGATTTTGCTTTGTTGTGAGACCCCAAACGAGGTGGCAGTACGCGTAGTGGGTATACACCAGAAAATAATATAGAAGCAGTTTTACTCGCACTGGAAATTCATAACGACCTTTACACATAATTCCAATAGCTCTACAAACTTTCTGGCGAATATGTACCACATGTAGATTCCAAGAACGTGCATCAGAAAAAGTACACCAATTATCTTTACAGATTTTGCAATTTCCAATGAGGACGATCCAAGCGTGATATTCGAAGGGAAGATGATTTGACGATTTCGTGGTCTAAAGAGCACACACTGTTTTATCGGTATTTATTTTTAAACAATTTATTTCAGCCCATAAATGAAGGTGCGCAAAGGCAGCGTTTGGCCTTACCCTCAATCTCAGAACATGTATGATCTTTAATAAAAAAAAGAACAGTATCGTCCACGTACGAACTAAACTTGGCTTCTGGTGCGGACTCCAGTCCCTATTTTACTTGTGGATGAATTAGAATAATTTAGGCCAGTGGTTCTCAACCAAAAATGTTGAGGGGATTCCTTTTTGGATCGGCGGAGGAAATGGGGCCCGGGACCCCATCCGCCCGCGGCAGGGGGCGGTATTGAATGATTGCAATGACAAAGGGGTAAATTAAGAAAATTAAATGCATGCAAAGCAACTTGGCAGTCCTAATCACACAGAATAATTCACCCTACTCACTCAGCGCACATGGTTTCGTCTACTTAGCCCTGTGGAACAGCCAGCATCAATAAAAAAAAAAATTGTGCTCGGTTTGATTAATGGTTTAAGGCTTCGGGGACCCCAAGAAAGCCTTCAGGGACCCTAAAGGGTCCGCGGATTTATGCTAACAAATTGTGTACGACATAGCAAATATGATTGGAAAAAGTTTAAGTGTCGTGCCGCGAACTCAATAGTACTCTCAACTTTTTTAACAGTGTCGTGTGGTTGATGGGTTCAAAGCATTAAAAAAAATCGATGTACACACCCAGCATAAGCTCTTTATATCCTCGAAAGATTTAGGAGTGCTGTTTCCGTTGACTTCTGTTTTCTAAAGCCATGCTGAGATTCGGACAGTATCGAGTTTTCCAGGTAAGAAGAAAGTCTAAGTTGTATAATTTTTTAAGCTCTTTCGAAATGGTTGAAAATAAGGAAATTCGTCTATAATTTTTAAACAGATTTGCATCACCGCCCTTAAATATCATAATTGAATTTTCCCTAGATATTTTCCACGATTTCAGCCTTCCCATAGTTGCCTTATTTGGCCACGGTGGAGCGATCTGGAATTCCAATTGTGCACCCTTTCGACGGATCCGTGGTTTTACGAACGAGTGGACGCGTCCAGCGACTTTCTCCACGGTGGCTTCTCCCGAGTCCGAAGCCACGTCCATCCTTAGGTTCTCCGAGCGATCTGATTGGTTGACTCCTAACGTGGACAGCGCGCCTCTGGTGGTTCAATTTGTCCATAGGGAAAACGTTCCCATGGATCTCACTTGTCAGCTTGAAATAAATAAAAAAAAAAGCAGTATCCTATTTCTTGCGTACAAGTATTTTTCACTGAAACAGACGCTGCAGGCGCCCACAATGTCATTCCTTGTTTTGACGATATTAACCTTAGGTGGATGTCGGCTGAGAGAGAAATTTCGTTTTTCTCAATTATTTCTTGATCCAGGTAACCTCATGTTCTCAAAATGTAGCGTTTTATCACTGTACTATTGCCAAATGAGTGTAAGTTCTATCGTGGTGTACGTAGTCGAAGGACAACGCTTACGAACGATAGAAAGCGGACGGTAACCGTTAAAATGCTGACAGAAACGCATTTCTTGCTGAAAACATTTTTAGTAGACTCTAATAAAGAAACGTTCGCAGAAAAGATTTCGTTTATATGCTTTAAAACTGAGAAAGAATTAAATGTAGCATACGACGTGACAAACACGAGCCAACAGATGCAGACAACAGACGCTTCCTCTCTGGAAGAAAGGAAGTGTCTGTTGTCTGTCCCTCTTTATCCGGAAGCCGATCACAGCGCCAGTCCTGGCTCGGTGGCTGCACTGGTTCTGAGCCGTCACTGCACGACTCGGCACTGAACTAGGTGCAGTGGGGGACAGTGGGGCTTGGGGCTTGTGCCGCCGGCGGGGCGCCGCGAAGCGGCGTGTACGCGTGGGCCAGGTGGGTTAATATTTTTTAATGAGCCATCCGCAGACTGTCGCCGCGAAGCGGCGTAAACGAGGGGGCCGGATAGAATAGGGAGATTTCGTAGATCGTTTTCACCGTCCCGCAACGCTCTCCGCAACCCACTACGATACGATACCTAGAACTCTACAGTCAAGGCCATCGGCGCACAGGCGCAGTAACAGCTTCTTCGTTGCGGAGGGGGAAACGCGGTCTACGAAAACTCTCTATTAACACGCGCCCCGGTGTTACACCCGCCGCCTCCTATTCCGCCTCCGTAAAAAACAACCCGTTCTCACCTAAAAGTAAAAACGCACTGCTTATACGCCGCGCGTAGTTCTTACAATATTTGGTTGCCTGAGGAGAAAGCAATACTTTTGGCGTTTGGAACGTGTGCGTCTTGATAACATAAATATAATCTAAAATGCACCTACACATATATCAACTCTCTATACAAAGGGGGAAATTAGTAATGCTCCGCGAAAAGTAAGACTTTCTTTTTTTTTCTTTTTACTGCGGTTTTTGAGGTGAAACAGACCAGATGAAGCAGCACCGCGACTATGGTTCCAGGAGTGCGTCTCGGACTGGTGTGTTTACTGCGCCCAAAAATGGGGTCCCTCAATTTCCGCCTGGTGACGTCATGAAAGTGTCACGCTGTCGCCGGTCGCGATCCTGGCGGTGTCCCAGCAGCGGTGGTGGATGCGGCACGATTAGAGTTCCTGTATAGGCTCCCTACGGGAGCCAGAGTTGCGCATTTGTTTTCCCCGCGCCGCCACGCCGCTATTCGCCGAGATGCATCACGTGAGGAGCAAAGCATCCGGCGCCGTGCAAGAAAGCCACCTTTATGGTCGCTCCGCCGACGTTGCTCGCGCCCCGGCGTATGTTCCCCTGCTTTCGCCCTCCTTCTCCTCCTCTCCTGGTTTCCATGCGCGGCGGCGCGCGCGGCGCCGCTATTCGCCAAATTTACTCACGTGAGGAACAAAGCATCCAAGGCGTGCAGGAAAGCCGGCGCTACGGCCACCCGCCGAGGCTGAATGCGCAACTCTGCTACCGTAGGTAGCTATATACAGGAACTCTAGGCACGATGGCAAATGCCTGCTCTGCCGCAGTGTGACAGTCCACGGAAGCTTCGACCATAGCCTCGACAGTCAGAAGTTGGGACGCCGTGATGACAGCGACATTCGCGTTTTCGCGTGGCGAGGAAGTAAACAGGCGCACTCGAGGTACCGTAACGAGAGTCCGAACTTCGCCTGCGCTAGCCTCCGGTAGGTCACCGAAAAATCACGCGGCCTGGTGGCCTGATTACGAAGGCTGCGCACTTGGGGTTGATCGACGTGTCGAAAGGAACGTCGAAAGCCAAAGTTGCAGTATCTGAGGCCTTCAGCGGAAGCACGTCGCGCGCACAAAGTAGACGCATCGGAGGCCTCCCAGCCAGTCTTTCACGGCGTCGCGTCATTACGTGACTTAAGTAGCGAATCGGAAATGGCGCCCAAAAACGAAGGAGCTTTATTGCCAGCCCGAGCTCTCGCTGAACGGAAACGTCGTAAAGAGGCTACTAGCCTGTCCTTGGTGGAAATCCTTCGAGGCCGCGTCTTCGTGAGTCATGAGGCCCCAACGTGAATCACATTTCCCCCGTCCTGCCCTTGCCGGCAGAGAGCGAGCTCTTGTGCGAGAAGGGTATTGGAATCCCGCCCCCTTCTTGTATCGTGAGGCATTTCCGCGCTGGCTATGGTGCAAGTTGTGTCATCTTTGTAGCAATGCAAGCGATTGATACAGACCGGCAGCGGCGTGATAAACATGTTCGCGGTCACGCTTGCGTTTGCCATGCTCATTCTGTACCACAGAAAAAAGTCAACTTCTTTTTTTTTATTTTTTTAGAACTATTTAGCGTATAATACTTACATTTAAAGTGTAGGCAATCAGCTGTTCTTCGCAGCAGCCGACACTAGCTTCGCTCGATTTACCCGCACCTCCTGCACTGTTGCAGAAAAGTGTAGGGCGGTGTACTTCCGGTCGTATCTCAATGCACATGCCGGAAGTACACCGCCCTACACCTGTGCAGGAGATGCAGGTAAATCGAATGAAGCTGCTGTTGTGAGCGTCGTCGCTCGGTGTGCGCGCTTTTCAACTTCAGATGGTGGTGTTCCGTTGATTGCCTGTGATTGTGAGTGGAAGCCATGATCATGAACCTTACTCTAACACCGGTTTCAATCTGATATCGGTGCTACCCAAGCACTTTAACGCATAAGGACGGTAGCCCAGATGAGACAGCGGCTTGAGTCTCTTGGCGGTCGTGACAGGGTTTCACATGTTTATTCTTTGGGCGTGTCCACAGACGCTATTTAGGTGCAGAGCCATATATTGGGAGAGTGGCCAGTGGGTGTGGCGACGAAGGCGCTGGAGAGGAGAAAAGTGAAGAAAAGGGAGGAGAGAGCCGAAGGAGCGAGAGAGAAAGAAGGGAGCAAAGAGGAGACGACCGCCATTTTGACGCAACGCTGTCGGCGCGCCGAGCACTGTTGAGGCTATGTGTCGTCTGCTACGGGTTTATTTCTTTTTCGCCTGAATAAACGTTTGCTTTCAAACATGGAGAAACTTTGTTCATTAGCTCTTCAAGCCACCGTGGAATAATACTATATCATTTTCTTGCCAGAGCCTGCTAAATAAGAAGAGAAAACCGAAATTTTGATGTCAATCCCATGCATTCTGCTGTGAATTCCGCCGGGCGAATCAATGAAAATGGCTGCCCTCCCCGCTCAGCTGGGAGCAGCCAGGAGTTCACGCGCATGTGCCCCCGCCTCTCGCTCTGCACCGCGGGCTGACTGGCTGACTCGGGAGCGGGGCGTTAATGGCGGCGAGATCATAGACTGGCCAAACTCTCCCCATATACGCCTCTGTTTAGGTCTTCATTGCCATTTGGTTCTTGTAATAAATGTAGGTGTTCCACTTCTATAATCTTGTTCTGTACCGATAACCCTCTCTGTGAAATCTTTTTGGCGACGGGCGTCAACTAATGCACCACCTATTTTTTCCTATGGCCTTGATTAGTGCCACTAAATAACCTTTGCTTCAGAGTAACAACACTTACCCATCTTGGGGCTTAAAATCATGATTGCCTGTTACCTGAAGCTTTATTTGAAATCGCAGGAAAGATTTTTCCGTCCTCCACAAATGTTTAAACAGTTCGACAGAACAGAGCAATATTACAAGAGTTTCCTAACACCGAATCTAATGCTGAGGAAGTCACACTTTTGAATCATGACAATCGGCAGTTGCGTCTGCTCTGCACTAGCACCAAGATGGCAGTGCCCACGATAATATCAGGGAGTGCCGATACGCTAGGTGTAGCTCATTTAGTGGCTCTAGCCTTGATATTACACCTTTGAATAGTGATTACAGTGTAATAATGTAATTACGGCAGTTTGTCAACCGGCTCTGCACACAGCCTGTGTTGTCTCTTGCATCGTACTGAAAAACAAAAAAAAAAAAATGTGATGGTGCATTTGTAAAATTTCAAAAATTGCACATTCTTGTTTTTTATGCGAATTGTATTTTTAAGGTAATATGTTAAAAACTTATGCATAATTGTTGCTAATTATTGTGATGCAAGATAATGAAACACTAAAAATATGCACAGACGCTTAAAGAACACATGCAACGAAAAAAAAAATTAAACAGCTTAGATGGAAAAAGGATATCATAACACGATTTCACAACGAAAAAAAGAATTTTTTAGAGCTATATTTACGGCGCTATACGAATTTGTAGTTGGCGCCCGCCGGAGCCGCCGCTGGTCACGTGGTAGGCCCGCGCGCCGCCGCCCTGCGTCGCCGGCGCCGCAAAGCCACGCCGCCGCCGCACGCTGAGCATTGTACGACGCCGCTTCAACGCGTTTCTCCACGCCGCCGTCGCCGCCGCCGCACAAGTTCGTGTGCTTCGGGGCGCCGCCGCCGTCATCTGACCGGCGCACAGGTCTATCACGTCTGCTTGCGCTTTTTCAGGAGTTTCCTTTGGGCTCTAAAAGTTACTTATTAATCTTAGTTTTTTTTGTTATACTTCAAACAAAGATGAATAAGTTACTTTTAGAGGCCATAGGAAGCTTCCGAAAGAGCGCAAGCACCACGTGACAAATATGGGCCCGTCACGTGATAAATAATGGCCACTTTTCTGCGGCGCCCGCGGGCGCCAACTACAAATTCGTATAGTGCCGTAAATATAGCTCTAAAATTTTTGTTTTCTTCGTTGTAAAATCGTTTTATGATATCCTTTTTCCATCTAAGCTGTTTAAAAAAAAAAAAAAGTTTTTTTCTTTGCATGTGTCCTTTAACATCACCAGATAAAGTGAACAAAGTAAAATAGTAAAATTACAATACATATATTGCGGGGTGCATACACACGGGGCCTAACTGGTAGCTTTAACGAAGATAAAATTAACGAAGTATTTAGGTAAAATAAAGCGGTAAAATAAGGTAAGAGAGACATGCTTGCTAGTTTTGACTGAAAAAAAACAAAACAATAATCTATGCAAGGAAATAAGTAACTTGAAGCACAGCAAAGATCCGTCGAGCTCGAGCAAAAACCGTTAATTAGCGAATTTTGTTTCGTAGCCGTAATTCAAATAAAACATTTATTTTGATTTGTCAATAACCAAAACCCGAATCGAAACCAAAAGCAATTACCTGGTTGTAGCGGATATAGTGGTTCGACAATAACAACATTTTGGCAAATATTTCCGATAAGAAATCCCACAACGTCGGTTTCTGCCAGTTTAATTATTTTGTTAAAATACCTGCAGACGATCTACAGAGTTTGTGGGTCGTAGAAGTAAATCGGAATAGATAAAACAATCCCTGGTTGATTGACTATTTGATGTCTATTTTTAGGTTAGTTGTGGTTTTGTGTACGTCATATGAATGCTGCTTTTCTTCTAACATTCTCTGAGAAGTTCCAGACAAACAAAAAGGATAATATATTACCTATAGCGCTAGGTATCGGACCCCTCACTAACGGTGATGAACCAAGGGAAAGAAAGAACTCTCATACAGTAGCTGTAAAAAAGTTATCCTTTTGCATGAAAAACCAAAAACAGTGCTAGAAAATTGCAAAGGGAAATAAATTTCCTTATTACATAGTTTAAAATAGTCATCTACCGTTGCGCATGGAGTCAGTAAGAAACCTTCCACGTTTACAATAAAAAAATAAAAAAACCATAAACCTTGAAAAAAACATTTTTTTTACAAAAAGCAGCAGAGACTGGGATAAAGAATTTTACATATCTCATTTTGGGACTGTAGAATTATTTCACATCTCTCACCCACCTTCAAACAACTTCTAACTCAATGTACCAAGTGAAAAAGAAAAAAGTAGAGATATTTTTACTTGTGTACATAGGTGATTGAATTAGAATATATTGTGTTGCATCGCATACTCCATCTGCATCGAACCCATTTTCAATAGTCCGCGAAAATGAAATAATCCAATATCCATCGTGCGAACACAACATAGAAAAAGGAGCAGCTATCACCCTGGCATTTCCAACTTTGCAGTGTAGCAACTGCTGTCGAACAAAAAGAATAAAATTAAACAAACAACTACACCGCGCGAAAAAACGACTCACGAGGGCGCGCATTTGGAATTTCATTTTTTGTGGTGGTGCTCAGGTACTTATTCCCCACCAGTACAAGCCTCGTTCATTGGACCTAAATTATAAAATTTATTAAGGTATTTTGTAAATGAATTTGAAGCGCTGTTATCGCGTCCCAAGGCACCCGACAATGCACTCCTGGCACTGCTCGACTGCGCGTGGAGCAGGGGACGTTGCAGTGCTAAGGAGCGGAGCGCCCCCCACATTGTGACGTCGCCGTCTTCCAAGTGCCGACCACTCCCAAAGCACGGCGAAGGCTACGTGGCCGCTACACTACCCCTTTAAGCCACTGTACTGTGATATTTAAAATTCATAAATACACAAAGTGTGCCCCATACACACCAGTATCACTTCTGTGAGTTGAGCTTTAGCTGATACTGTCCTTTTTGTGGTCCCTCGGCAAGCGTGCTCCCATAACGTCATGCCATTGTTCCATGTAAAGCTGCATCCTGACAAACATTTTTTTTTTGCACAAAACATATGCTTGTCATAGCACTGCTCTAACTTCCCCTCTGCTGGTGTTTTTATGACTTGCGGCACATGATATGTGTTCCCCAGCTCATGACGGCCTAGAAAGCTTGAACGGCACCTTCCGAGCACCTGTCAATATACTGTGCTTCAGAGATGAAATGGTGCTATAACACAAATTAAATGATCCAACATCATCCACAGTCCTCATTGCAACTGTCACTAAAGAAAACAACAAAAAAGAAACAACACCAAAAGTACCGTATTTTCCGGTGATAAGACGCACCTGTGTATAAGACGCACCCCCCACTTTTCGCAAGTTTCTATCAAGTAAAATTTGGTATATAAGACGTACCTGTGTATTAAACGCACCACCGAAAATTGTGGAAAAAAAGTGTGTCTTATGTATGAGATGCATCGTTGTATAAGACGCACCACCACACTTTTCGCAAGTTTCTAAGTAAAAATGAGTATAAGACCCACCTGTGTATATATAACACGCACCGCCGAAAATTTTGGAAAAAAAGTGTGTCTTATACACTGGAAAATACAGTAGTTAAATAATGTGATTGAAGCTATCTTTGTAGTGGCATCCAATATCAGCAGGACGCCACGTTTAACAAGTGCCCTCGTGGGTCGTGCAGAGATTTCTTTCTGATAGCTCCCCAGCTTCGGAGAAAGCACAAAATGAAGTCGAAACCAAAGGTGTAATTCTTCGGCTATTCACGAGATGGTGCAACATGTTCCTGCGCACCAAATTCAAATTTTGGCCGTGCGTGGAATCCATTGATGATGGGTGATCAAAGGCCAGTGGGCGTGGTGTGGAAAGAATTAAAGAGGGTCAGTCTTGGTTGTTCGTGGATCTGATTTCTAACACTGCTCTCAAGTAGACTCGTTCACATTTTATACTCAATAAAATTTTGAAAGGTATCCAATTCTTGTGCATTTTGATTGCGGAACAGCCGTATTAAGTGCACCCGGTGCTTACTTGCTCTTTGCTGTCTGGTGCAGGAATCTGCCACACGTGTGGGGAGAAGGTCACGGGTGCTGGACAGGCTTGCCAAGCCATGGGGAACCTGTATCATACAAACTGCTTCATCTGCTGTTCCTGTGGTAAGCTGTGGTGTTTGTGCAACTCTCTCGTTAATGCAAACATTAAAATTCATCCTTAATCCTCATTCCTCCTCATGCAAACTGGATAAAAGCTTACGGTTCTGAAAGTCAATTCTAGACAGGCTCTGGCTCTTCAGGTATTATCTCTAGTGAGGTCCCAAGGGCTTTATAATTGTGCTTCACAAAGAAATGCAAAACAAAAAGCTCAGTTTGTATAGTCGAGGCGCAAACAAAAGTTATTGTGCATTTCAAAAAAGCAACCCCATAAAAAAAGCAAGCTTTTTATGAGGTCATTCAAGATTTATGCTTGCTTAATTTTTCTTTAACCTTTTGTAACATAGCATAGATAACATAAATAGCTGAGAAAGTTAAGCATCCCAATGCTAGTTTAGGTACAGAGCACTTGGTAAAATAATTAGAACTAAAGCGAGAGCACAGGCAAGCTGGATCGGAGTTTCAAACAATCGGCTAGTCGACACATACTGTTTGACGTGCTACCACTTCGACGTTTCGGCTTGCAAAAAATGCCCAAAGCATGGCATTGTCTGGCGGGGGCAATCGAATGTTTCGCAGCACAAGGACGTAAAACATGCAAAATGAGAAGGTAGTCGGCTTTATTTGAGTGTACACATGCTGAGCAAACGAAAGTTTAACATGCCAGACACTCATGAACCAAGCTTTGGACCACTAGGCCTAGTCTAGGCCAAGTCACGGAGACAACACGATCATCAACGCGCAGGCAGACAGATAAATCTTGACACACTTCTTTCTGTGCCGCTAAAAGATAGGCTAGCCACAATCCATCCTTTTACATGTAGCAACACGGCTGGAGCATGGCAGATAAAAACTGCGCTTCAAACGGAAACTAAGAAAGACACAAAAAAAGTTTCTGCAATGTGTGTATACCAGCCCACTTACCTTTGTGTTACTGGACTAAAGCTAAGGAATATGGAACCATGGTTGAATTAGGCAATGTCGCTCACATGCTGTAAAAGCCTTATTTTTACTGTCTTGCCTATCATCTTCGGGGAACCCTTAAAATTTCTTGCTTTCTGAGTCAGTTATGAAAAGTGTAGAAAAGTGTGGCAACAGCCTACTGGAAGAGGGGCAACACCACCTATGTCTACATAGTTACGGTGTTCTACAAAACATATTGTGTGGTACATAAAAAAAAATGGCGTTGTACCGTGAATATAAAGAAGAAAAAAAAATCTAAGTCGCATCGTTGTATAAGGCACACCAAGAAAAATGTTTGAAAAAACTGTGACTTATACACCGTAAAATACGGTATTTGCGATCAAATAAAGAGTAGGGCAATTTTCATAGAAGCTTGACATTTGTGTATCAAGCTGTGGCACTCTTCCATGAGGAATCTGTGGTATACAAATTAAGCCAATAAACCACAATTTTATTGCTAGAATATAAAGTAGGGAGTGTAGAACTTCAGGCTATCTAGTCTATATTATTAAAATGTAAATATTTGTCAAAGAAAAACTATGCCCATAAATGAGGAGCATTTTCTTGCGCCGATTTGTCAATACATCACTTTTTCTTCATTATGTCTTTACCTTAATGACAAATAAAATGAATAGCCCAATTCCCTAGTGAATTTCAGTTCATAAACATCTGACACAAGGTGTAGGAATACTTTTATCGTGAAGCAAAATTTTCTTTCATACAAAGTTTGGAGCAAAAAAGTGAAACTGAGAAATATGAATTCAAACATTGAGACCTTTTACTTTATTAATTTCTTGCAATCTGTGTCCTTTAAAACGCCCCAGCAGAGTAGGTCTCTCCCTCAGCTGCCTGGTCCTTTTGTCTCTTGAGAATTTCCTGCAGCATCTTCTGTTTGTGGGCCACTTGGGAGACTATGCTATGTGCCTTCTGCTTTGCTTTTGAGATCTTATATTGCACGGCCTTGTGCTGCACCTTGCGACTCCCAGCCTCTATCCCCATCTAAAAAGGATCTCTCTGAAAGCCCTGAAGGCCCATGTTGAACTCGAGCGCTGCGAGTACAACAGCTGCTTCTACCATTCTTTGAGACACAAAGTCCGTCTTCGGACGCCACCTCTAGATTAGAGCATTGAGTATGTTGTTCGCATTCTGATTCTTCATTCGGGCACAACTCTAGAGAAGGTCATGCCAGGGAACATGGTTGACCAGAGGAACCAAATCCTTTGTAATTTCCCTAAAGAAGGTGCGGCTGTGCAGCTGCGGCTTTCCCACTGCACACCCAGTCAAACTTGTTCACAACTGATTATCCTGGTCATGACTTCACCGGTAGAAATCCTAGGAGGACACCGCCACAATGTCTGTCGCCATTAGTCCAGTGTTGTGCTATCACATCAGTGCATACTCATATTGTTTATTGTTCTAACTCTGGTCTGTTTGTGTTTGGTGCTAAGCTGAGCACTTAAATAAATTGGAACTAACTGTGGTTATCTTTTCTTTTTACCTGTAATTTGAACATGAAAAAAAGCTCACAACTTGCTAAATCTCTTACAGGTAGGGCACTGAGGGGGAAAGCCTTCTACAACGTGCATGGCAAAGTGTATTGTGAAGAAGACTACCTGGTATGTATGACACGCTTAATCAGTGCAAAGTTAATGTGGATATTTGATTAAGAAGTTGCTCATTTAATTTTATATCCACCATAATACCTCTTTCAGAATATTAATTGCTATCAAACTTGCCATATCTTAGAAGTGTGAGGCTGTTTCTTTAGGGGAATCAGTCATTGCTTGAAAACTTGGGGTTAATATCAGCACCACAGCTTCCATTCAGCTTCGAAACTTTGGACGTTGCAACCTACCTCAGCATATAGCTTTTTGTTAATTTGTTGTAGAATGGTTAGTTTCTGAATTTTATATATATTTTTCTATTGCAATGTCTACATCACCATTTCTGGCAAGGCAGTGTGGATGGGAGGTACAAAAAAGACAACTAGAGACGGAAACAATAATGATGTCGTCGTCAAGAGTACTTCTCCATTGGATTCTAAGTTGTAATACTGTGTCTTGCAGTACTCTGGTTTTCAGCAGACTGCAGAGAAATGTGCTGTCTGCGGCCACCTCATCATGGAAATGGTGAGTGACTGTGCAACTCGCACTGTGTATAGCGTTCTTGTTTGAGGATGCCGGACTTCCGTATCTGCGATATGTAACTTGCTGGGTTTCCTTGAGGCTATGATAAATAGAAAAGGTACTGTACTAGTTCCAACTTTTTGTTTTGTCAATGCTATTTTAATTTGTAAAACTGTATAGGTGACAGAGACATAGGCAACAATCCAGCAACATTGGCTTGATCAGGTCCAAGCCTCTTTCCCTGGTATGGCAGACAGACAATCATGAGAGAAGAAAAGAAGCAAGAAAGACATCCATGCAACAGACAACTAATCCACAGACCTTATTCAGTTCGAACCACATACCCTAAAATTCATTTGGCATATTTTTAATGGTTAAAACTGTAAACATGAAACCTTAATGATAAGGTATTGAAGCACTTGCCATATTGGAATATAAATGTCAGAGAAATTTAGAGGATATAGGGAAGAGTCTCTTCCTTTTGAAGCAAAGATTCTTGCTTTGTTTACATATTTTGCTTCCTTTTGTACCCTGTTGCTATGGCTTGTGCAACTGGGTTCCATGGTCCCTGAGGTGGAAGTAATGTCAGATAAGATATCTTGTGCATTCTTCTATGACTGCTCTTATCTGGTACTCCTAGCACATTCACAATGTTTGTTTAAACCTGTTGCTGCATTTGGTGCAAATTCCATAAGTCACCTGCACTCTCATGAGACAAAATCAGCTGTGTGACACTGTTACCATGAACATGTTTCTCATTCTCTTTTTGTGCTCATTGCTGCTAGTTTACTAATGCACGCTGTGTCTTCATTTCTTAGAAAACTGTTAGTGTGCTCTGAGAAGCAAGTAGATGTGGTTGGTGATATTTAACAGGACTATCAGATCATGCTCACAGGTTTCATAGGCTACTTAATGCAGCTCAGATAAACTAGTAAAGTTACAATGCTAAGGCAATAAATCACTATCATTAAGGGTATTGGTGTGCTATAATGTCCAATAATAACTTAGGTGTTGACTTAATAGTGCTTGATGCTGAATAGGTGAGTGGCTTTTGGCAACTTCCGGTTCCTTAGGAAATTTTGTTTCACTGTTGACAAACAACGACAGTGAGCTGCAAGCCTGTGCAAGCATAATTCTGAAACCTCCAGACTGTAGTTTTCAGAACCATGCTTAGACAGGCTTGCAGATTATCGTTGTCGTTTGCCAACAGCTAAACAAAATTTCCTAAAGAACCAGAAGTTGCCATTGCCGCTCACCTATTGTGTGAGTAAGATATGAAGTATTGCTGATCTTGTATTTGGGAGCAGTAAAATAAAGCTACTGTCAACCTTGCTAATCAGAATATAATTTTTACAGTGAAGTTTTATGGTTTCAAACCAGAAGAATACTCCAATCTGTCACGAAGACTTCTTGCTCGAAATAGCGCTCCTCCCTGCAACACCACCTGGCACGAGACGGCAACTTTAACACTCTGTCGCAATACTCTAATTAAATTTCGCCGTGGTGGTCATCTAGTCAGTGTCTGTGTATAGGAGTTACAGTAAAAATCTGTATATTAGACGACAGACTTTCATAACTACAGTGTTCTCTGAACTCTGCATGGTGCAGCGGAGTTGACACTGGCGCTACCACTTCCAGATCTTGCAAGCCATGGGCAAATCGTACCACCCTGGCTGCTTCCGGTGCTGCATCTGCAACGAGTGCTTAGACGGCGTGCCATTCACAATTGACATGGACAACAAGATCTACTGCGTTAATGACTATCACAAGTAGGTGCTCTTGTTCTTCTGCTGCTTAGAATGAATGCTTCACTGTTCTGGGTTTGATTTGTCTGTTATTTAGGAAGGTAGCTATCAACAGCTATGTACAATGCCAAGTAAACATTTTGAGAAACTCCTGTGAGACATGCCATTTCGAGAGCACTTGGCCAGGCGGCAGGGAACTTGGGATTTATCTTTGTAGATATAGATATTAAAGTGGATGCGGAGAGTCGAAACACGCATGAAAAATTCTAGTTGGAATATTAGGTAGCACATTGGGTGTGGTGGAAATTTGATGTAAGTGGCATCATGTAGTGCCTTAAAGTCTTTTCTGTCTTCATGGTTTGCCCTAGTATGAAAACAAGTATATATGTAAGTTAAATACAGTAGGCTCCAGGTTCTAAATTCTTTTAAACTATCTGAGGGTGTCTTGTTTTTGTAAATCTCATGTAACCACTGTTTCTGGCAGGATGTTTGCACCAAAATGTGCTGCCTGTGGGAAGGCAATCACGCCTGTAGAGGTAAGTCATTTGCATGCAGTTTCTCTGTTTTTGGCAGTGCACTCTGAAACTTTAATTCAGAAATAAGTGGATGCCTTAAAAGCCCCATGAAGTTAATAATAAACAAAAACAATTGCAGTAGGAGGGGGCCATCTTTGGTATGAACCACTGAATTACTGATCTTGCATTATATGGCAGTGTTTAGCGCTGTATATTTAGCTCTATGATTTGTAGACTCAACTGAATTAAAATGGCTGATTGGGCTAGTCTGTTGAGATTCGTCTTAAAGGGGCACTAAAGTGCTTTTTGAGATCCTCATTTTATGGTCATAACTCAATCTGCGAGCTCTAAGCATCCTAAAAAACCCGAAATTACATTCATGCGCGGCCAATTTGCATATTAAAAAATGATCAAAGATTGCGACACTTGCCGTTGTCGCAGAACGACAGATGGCGCTACCGAACCTTGCTGAATAGTATGATCTTGTATGGTCGAACGACAGACGGCAGTTGTCAGCCACTCGCGAGCGATGGGTTCCTGCGTGGACGAGCGGCCAACTAGTCCCGCTCATCCACGCATTCACGCGGGAACCCATCGCTCGCAAGTGGCTGACAAGTGCCGTCCGTCGTTCGACCATATTCAGCAAGGTTCGGTAGCGCCATCTGTCGTTCTGCGACAGCGGTAAGTGTCGCTATCTTCGATGACTTTTTTAATATGCAAATCGGCCACGGATTAATTTAATTGCGTTTTTTTTTTTATGCTTAGAGCTTGTAGATCGAGTTATGACAATAAAACGAGGATCTCCAAAAAGGACTTTAGTGCCCCTTTAACTTTAGGGTAGAAAGCCCAGAAAATGAAGCAGAAGGTGTCCTGTTGTCACCTTCTGCTTCGCTCTCGTTTTCCTGGCGTTTTAGCCGCTTAGGTAGCTCTGAGGCAAAGTGCCATGGATCCCCAGGTGTCGAGTTAAAATCCCCAGGGAGGTGCCTGCTGTCTGACAGAGACTTCTTGTGGAGATTTTGGTTGCATGTCAGAAGATCCTGAGGTCTTAGTCCTCCACTGGGGCATGCCAGATGCCCCTCATTAGCACGTAAAACCTCCAAATTTAGATATGAATTTTAGGGGCGAAGCTCCTTAGGGGCTAGCCATGTCCGTCCGCCGTCCGCCGTAGGCCGGCGTCGGGTGCTCGTGCTTCTGCTCGTGAGATCATGTGCTCACGAGCATGTGAGCACATGCTCACGTGCTGGTGTAGGGCAAAATAAAATTGGAAAAAAAAGATGAAAAAAAATTATGAAAAAAGAAAAAAAAGAAAAAGAAGAAAACCACACATTCTCCAACTGACATGAATGAAAAGGCTCAAAGAAAAAGAAGAAAAAAAAGAGTAGGGGGTTCTGAGATGCCATCCCATCTGTCTGCTTAAAAAAAGAAAAAGAAGAAAACCACACATTCTCCTACTGACATGAATGGAAAGGCTCGGCATGCTGCGGCTCGGCGTCTACGCAGACAAGCACCACCAGAGCTTCGCCCCAAGCAACATCATTCACCACGTGGAGACGCGGTCAATTTTTTCTTTGTGTTTTACTCTTAAGTAGACCCAACATTCTCTGTATGTAATAATGGTGGTTGCTTTTTCTTTTTTTTTTCATTCTGAGATTATGCCAGATAAATCTTTGTAGTACGGGAGAGTTTTCTGAATGGTCATTTTACAGGGTACGGACGAGACAGTGAGGGTCGTTTCAATGGACAAAGACTTCCACGTCGACTGCTACGTTTGTGAGGCAAGTTCTTTCAATATCTTGTGTCGGTGGTGAACATGCACTTATCAGTGATGGAAGCGCTGCGCTGTTTGTACCAAATTGCACCATGAACAAAAGTCCGCTTCATCTCGCGCCAAAATGTCATTTTTGCTAAGAATTGTGCCAACTGCTCCAAGAGAAGCTGCAGCAAAGCAAAAAAGTTTTTTAATTTTTTTATTATTGGTTGGTTCTAATTTTGAGAGAAGTAGGAGGAAAGGAAAATGGTACAAATATATATTTCACAGTGTCTCAACTCACCTACTCACTGTATAGTTCGTTTCATCTTACAACTTGTCAGAGCACAGTCGAAGGCTCTAACACATACAACCATGAACACACATATTAAAAGTGCAAGTCACAGGGCATTCGCTGTACTTGATTGATTTAGTCGATGAAAGAACACCCACAGGAAGATGGACGAATGCCATGACGTCGCACTTTGACGCTGTTTGGTAGGTCCCATTGGCTAGTAGCGTCGGCTGAGCTTTGAATTAAGATGAGATGAGACAAGGTTTAGAGATTGCTCGCCAACCCCACTGGCGGGTTGATCGCCGACATTGTCTAAATTTTCAGATGATGTCGTCGATATCAGGAGCTAAACGTCGTGAAAAAACATTGCAATATATAGTAGGATAGTGGCTACTCTGATCAGACAGAATCAGGGCCTTGTACTCCTGATGAGATCACTCGGTTATCATGCCTGCCGCATGCCTCCGTGCCGCGTTTTTCCTCTCACCAGCGCATGCGCGTTGAGCTTCACCACTTTACACCGGAGTGCTAGGAGCAGTGGCTAGCACAGGTGAGCACCTGGGTTAATGCAATAGTAAATAGAATTAATAAATAGTAACTGGGTAAAGTGCTAAATATAAAAAAAAAAATGACTTGTCATTTTCAAGTCACAATTTGTTTTCTGATTCAGTCAGCTAACCACCAAAAGAAAAAACTTCATCTGACCCTCCTGCATCAATAAGGGCAAAAAGGTGTCTTCTCACCTCTCCATTCCTCCCGGAAACAGAAACTCCAGTTCACTATCCATTTTTAACGTCTTTTGTGGCAGTCTTCCCTTTCTATGGTGGACATGTCTTCCCACCCTGACTTGTAGACAACCTGTGCATTCATCCACATGCCCTTTTGCTTTGGATTCTAGGTTGACAGACAAATGCTTTATCCTGTGCTTAGCCTGAAGATATTTTTCAATGTCACACCCTGCTAGGAAACGTGTCCGTTGACCCTCAGTGGTATGAATAAAAATAAAGTGTGTGCCTATGCTAAAAAAGTTCTTTTTGCAGCTCCAAAATTGACTTTTGGCTGCTCCAAAAGGACTTTGGCCGTTCACATCACTGCAATTATGTAGGTCGACCTTTAAAGGGACACTGACACCCTCCAAAATTTTTTTTTTTTCCTTTTTTGTCAGGCGATTCATTATGGTGTCGGAATACTACCCAATTAATATTTTGCTACAGGGTCACATACTTTTTTAATAAAGCCAAAAAACGCAACTGCTCGAAACCGAAACCGAAACTCCCGCACCGCACGGAGAAGGGGAGAGGATAGTGACTGGCGGAAGTCACATCGCTACATCCGACCGTGCGTTTTTTTGTTTTTTTTCTCTCTTAGCACGTAGCAGATGAAATTCGTTCGTTCGCCATGCGATTGATTGCTTTGCAGTTATGTTTGTTCCGCTCGCTGTTCTGTACTTAGATGAGTTGTTTTGTACATTTAAGTGTTGGCAATTAGTACTGAGTGCCCGAGTGCCATAGTGTGGTGAATTCCCGTGATCGGCTCAGAAAAGAATACTCCCAAGATGTTGCGTGAAGAGTTGCCTCACATGTCCTGCATCTGAAAGTGGCATTGTGTGGCAGAGTGCACAAGTTTCCGAAAGATCAACGGGTCGGGATCAATGGCTGGCTGCAATTCCTGTAGAACAGTTTCGCGAAGCTCGGAAAGCGGACGCTACCCGATTCATATGCTCCTTGCATTTTGTGGAAAGTGACTACATTGAGTTCGCAGTTGTCAAAAATGGAATCCCATACCATTTAGTTCATCGACGTATCGTCCACAATAATTGTTTTTTTCAGTGATAATTGTTAAAAAAATAGTTGTAAACATCGCAAAATGCTTGACCAAAAAAAAAAAAAATGGTGCACCCACACCAGGGATTGAACCCGTGCCCGCTGGGCGTGAATCGGATGTCTTTCCACTGAGCTACTGACGGAACTCTTTCATGCGTACTAATGGAGCCGGTAGACTGTATGTCTTAAGTTTGCTGCCGATTTCCCTTCATCACATCACTGATTACATGCACTCCCGGCTTGAAGTCGGGCAGCACCACGCAGACGCCACATTCGCACCTCGTAAAGAAACCGTACGCGTGCGTATTCAACTCGAAGTACGCACTTCGTACTTGACGTTTGAGCGAGCGATGTCTTCAGCAACGAGAAGGGACGACGGCTCGGCGACGTCTTCGTGCAATCGGCTTGCTGGTCGGGCGTGTCGTATGGGATGAATAGCAGTTCTTTTGATCGGTCCAAAATTTCTCTTTCGAAGGAAGACAGAATTCGCCGGTACCGTGAACGACAGTTCTGAAGTAGAAGTCCAACGCCCGTCGTCCGCTGCCATCCGCTAGTCCCACGATACGCGAAACGACGCCATGTTGAGAATTTTCAGTGAACGCACAGAATGCTTCCGGTTGTCTGTGCTACCTTTTTTTTTTAATCAACGTATTTGCAGCTTTTTGGAAACCACAAAAAATGGGTTTCATATTTTTTTTTATTTTTAATATTGACTGTGTGCCTTCAATGACCCACGACTTTGATTAAATTTGGTGGTCGCTTCAAAACCTTAGAAAACGGCCCGTGACCACGGAAAAGAGAGTGAGCGCGACTCAAACCGGCCAGTTCTCGATCGGCGGTTTTCGGGCGGAAAGAAACCGAATTTCGAGCCGCAAATTCTGTTCTGGGTAGTTGGGCTCTCATATGTCACGTACAACTAAAAACCTCGGCGAGCATAAATACCCTGTCAGTGTCCCTTTAAAGTCGACCTACATAAACATAACCTCGAAATTCAAAATTAAAAAAAAAAAAAAGCTTTTTTTTTTTATGATATCTTTATGTTTATTAACTTCGAAAGAATGGTTTCAGGACTTATCTCACAATAAATTATTTTTGGCATTCCGGCAGCGCTCCAAACTTAAAAGGAGCAAGATTTTTTTTTTTTTTAATTTAGGGTTGTTTTATACTTGTTTTACATAGCCAGAACATCTCTCCCTCATTGAAGCGCCATTTAGCCTGTAGAAGCTTTCCAGGTTTAAAAGTATCAATGGCCAGGAGAAAGAGCCCCATACTATATCCAAGCAGACAAAATGCGGAACATTTGGTATGAGCAATCTTATTGGCTGTGCTCCATCGCTGATAAAAAGGCCGTCGCAGCGGATGCGCGGTGGCTCGAGAATTTAAAAACAAAATGAGGCCATGGCGCGGCAGGAATAATGCGATATGTTTTTGGTGTCTGAATTACTGGTTTTTAAGAGTTCATTGAGGAAAGTGTGGAGAAAATCGAGGATTACTATGTTATTAATTGCCAAACAGAAATGCATAATTTTGAATTTTTTTATATTTAGAACATTTCCAGGCACAATGCAGAAAACACTTACAATAGTGGAGTGCTAGTTTTTTTTTGTTAAAAGTGAAGAGAAAGCATAAAATACCCTGTACGAAAAGTTTCAGCTTAAAAGCATAATTCTAAGATGTATTACAAAAGCGCCGAAAAATGCCTAAGTATAAAAGAGTTGCACAAGAGGCCAAGTTTATTATTTTATTTACCCTAATTATAAACCGAAATAAAATAACTAACTAAGTGAACTAGGCCAGTTGGCATGCTTTATACATAAAAAAAATGTTATGCTGTAGAAAGGTGTATTCTTTATTTCTGTGGTCCTCAACGTTGCGTCTACGTACAATTGGGAAAATCATTGTTCCACCTCCTCTCGGACGCAATTTTATTTTACGAATACAAGAAAAAGTATTTTGCAAAATTAAGGTCCATTTTGTTATGTGGACATGTTTTGCTACCTCATAAATGTTTAATTGAAGACAAAAATTGGCATGACACCAAAAAAACTGTGAAGTGGCCGTGTTCTATTCTTAGTCATTACTGGCATAGTTGCCCATAGAAGTACATATTCATGAATTTCCTTGAGCCTTTGAGTCGGTGGACTCAAAGCTACAGGTGCCCATGCACCCGTGCTTCTTAAGGCCCGTCTAAACAAGATACTTCAAAAATCGTGAGGCAACACGACTCCGACATAACTCGTGCGGCGGTCCGCTTTCGTCCATTCTTTTGCCGGGTGGAAAGTTCCCTCTGTCAAAATTCGCCCGTGTCCTCCACGGGGGCCTTGAGCATGCTTATCACGTGGGTCCGGACAGTTACTCACAACCTCTTGTGGCTGTCGGTCAATCGCTCAAGTACTCCGCTGCTCTTCAGGTCCCGAAAACGGGAAAGGGAAGGGCTGTGTTCGAAATCTTACCCAAATAGATCCGAGCTACTCCGGTGTCACGTAATAACACAGATAGAGCGACGCTGGACGCGGGTAGGTGTTCGAACACAAAGGTACAAAACCCTTACTCTGGAGTAAGATTAAGTAAATTTTGGAAGTGGAACACATCCAAGGATACGAGGGCCCAGCGTAAAAGATGTACAGCATTGGCAGGTGGCGTGTGACGTCAAGCCTGAGGAGCACCCAGGTCACCGAAAAGTGGAGGAAGCGAGGAGGAAAGTCGTGATGTTGGCTCAATGGTGTTCAAACAGCCATCAGACTGCCGGATGCTTCAGCTTTTACGCCACGATTTTTGACGGAGTCATATCTCCTCACGATTTCTGAAGTGTCCTGTGTGAACAGGCCTTTACGTGCATATCAAAGCTGTCACACTCTTCACTCTTAAAGTGCTATAGAAAATTGTTGCCAAGTAGTATGCTTTGAATGGTGCAATGTTTTGGTGAGCTGCAATGTCAGTCAGAGACATGTTTTACTGGTTCCAGTGACACATCAAAAGTTTGAAATAGAGGTGGTAAAAAATACAAACAGGAAAACCTGAATGTTAGTGCACAAACAGGCTGGCGAAAAACCTGTTTTTGTCTATAGCATGCGGAACCAAGCAGCATAGTTCGAACTTTTTACATTTTAGCGCTATATGCCAGTTGTATCAGCACCCCTCAAAAGGAACTAATTTTTCTTCTAAAAGATCTCTAGGGAAATTCATTCCTTCTCAGTCTCTCTGAGTCATACTTTCACATTTCATCAAATTGATTATATCCTTTAAATGCACCTTATAAAATTACAGCTTACTTTGTTGTATCTCCAATTTCGTGGCGCAATCTGACGAAGGCTTATTGCAGAGAAGGTGCCGTGTAACCGAGCTTTCTGTTGCACGTCAAAAGATCCCCAGGTGGTCCAAATTAATCCTCAGTCCTCCGCTGGGGCGTGCCAGATGCCCGTCGTTGGGTTGGCACGTAAAACCCCCAAATTTGACTTTAACCAATTACGTGGCATTCTGAAACCCTGAGCTTTTGCAAGCATGCCACCCAGTGCCACTCTCTGAGCACTAAGGAGCTTGATGCAATGTGAGCTCCTGGTATTGCCCAATCGTCACAAATGAGCCTGTGTCAGCTTGAGAGTGGTTTGGTGAGGGCTCTGTACCCTGAAGTAGCAAAGAGAAGGGTGCTATTTATAACTTGTCGCCATATCTGCAAACAATAATTGGCAACAATAGTTGACATTGATTTTGTTTTATTCGTGGTGGAAACAATGGTGGCAGAATTCGAAGAGCCTTACATCCAGTTGGCAGTGGGCAAAGTATGCATGGTTTCTGCTCCATTTTGAGTACAATATGTTAAATTTTCCCACAGGACTGCAGCATGCAGTTGACAGATGAGCCAGACAAGCGCTGCTATCCCCTGGAAGGGCACCTGCTGTGTCATGACTGCCACGTGCGTCGCATGACCATGAGCCACTCCCCTTCTGCCTTGGGCCTCAGCCATTCAATACAGGTGGGTTTTCCATCGGCATGCTTATTTTTGTGTGCTGTGGCTGCAGTTGCACACTTGCAGAACTTGCCTACAAAATCTTCCAAGTTCCAGAAGGGAAGTTGTCACAAATTTTGGGCTGGGATAAATGGTTTTAGATTGGAATTTTACTAATCGTATATTGTTTAGTGGGCCAAAAGAAAACTACCGTAAGATACCGAGCAAGCGCCTCCCTAAAATTATAGAGGGGGCCCTTATTCGGATCAGGACCAAAATTCAAGATGTGGCCACCAGTAAAAGTGAAAAAAAAAAGAGAATTATAGCCTGCATTGTTGAAAACGTTTATTGATAGACACTTCAATCAATATTCAACCTGGAAAATGGAAATTCTGGCATTCACGTCAATCGCTATCAAAGCCACAAAACGGTTCCTCAGAATCGGATCTAAAAATGAGGTCTAGGCCCTCGGTCCGCAGCTCGTTAAGGTTCTCGGGGACAACACTGCCGATGTCAGAAAGCCGTTCATGAACATCGCCCTCCTCGCTGCACGTCCAGAGTTTCTTTTGCGCTCTAAGAACTCGTACAAGGTGTCGTCAACTTTGCTGAAGACGGGGGCACCGTTGCTCAATTTGCGTCATACCGTTGACTTCCAGAAGTTGTCTTGCAGCCAAACTTCGTACTTCGTGTCCCTCTCGCGGTACCCTCTTACGGTCCAACTTGAAACGGCGAGAGGTCAGGTGGATGTTTTTGCCATTCTTCCGATGCCAATCCACAACTTCGAGTTCCGTTTGCACCGTATACGGATGCTTGGCGAACAAAGACAACCGCTCCCAACGAGGGCACTAAGGAAATGGCGGCGATGGCTGGTGGTGCATTCTCATAGCAACCTCTTGGATTGAATTGGATTCAATATTGGCTTTGTACACTGCGACAACCAAAAAGCCCAAAACAAAGCTAAAAAAAAAAAAAAATGCCTTGGGGAGGGGTGGCAGCAGGAAGGAGGGTGGGGTGGGGCGCTTGCTTGGTTGTGTACAGAACTGGGAAATTCCCGGAAGATGTAGAGGGGCGCTTACTGAAGTGAGGGCGCATGCTTGGTATTTTACGGTAGTACACAAGGGTAGAAAGCCAAACGCCAGCTTTTCGGTACAATTATTTGAAAATGTAGCGAACTATGTCTTACCTCCTTCCCTTGGAAAGCCCTTCGCCTCTTCACTGTGATGCGTCCATGGTGTCCAAGCACAATAGCCGAACCGAGCTCACGCATTGGACAGAAGCACTGTGCCACTCAAACATATGCGCTTGTCAGCAATCAATTTGTCGACGAATATTTGGATTCAAGTTCATGGCCAACGAGTACCGTGACAGCACTTATCCTTTGCGAATGACAAGTTCCATAGTGTGCTTAAAAGCACGGTGGAAGCTTGAAGTCATTGCATTCCTGTGAAATTGAGACTCCAGCAAAACGGATGGCACGTTGCGGGAAAACACTGAACTAGCCAGACCAGGTCCTTCGGCAATTTCTGCTCGTCCCTTGTGGCTTCTCTGATTGCATGTTGTCGACGGCTGGCATGGTAGCCGCCGAAGTAAAGCGAAGGAAGTTGTGTTGTTTGTATCCAAAGCAATGAAAACGGCAGCAATGACCGGGCCACAGGGAAAACCATGGCTCATAATGGCTTGAGGAATTGCGTGCACCTTGCATTGCTTCTCATGTTGTGCAGGGCAAACAGTTCTCCCGGTGACTCTACCATTATTGTCGTATTAGCGAGTTGCCTAGGTCACTCGGAACAACCTATGCAGCCGCGTGAACCAGCTATTATGCGTTTATCAGCATTCGTCAGTACGGTAGGAGAGAGGCAGTTTTTTCATTGCTTCCCCGGAGAAGATCAAGCCTCTGGAAGCTCCCTTACACCAACACACAAATGCAGGTTTGGAACATAGTGAATAAAATTGGGGCAATCCATTTCGAGGCCAATGCTTGCCTGCACCCCAGCGTTGAGCTGGTATATGGCACGACACCACCTGGTTTCGACTGTCGTATTTGCCCCGAGAGCGGCGACCCCTATAGGTCGCTGGAGTTGCGAATACTATGTCACAACCACGTGATTCCTCATTTGGACTTTGAGTTGAGAATGAAAGCTGAGGAGGAAGAAGTTGAAAAATCATTTCATGGAAGTGTCTTCGACAGTCTTTAGGGACAACATAATAACTAAGCACGATACCATCCATCATGCATCGGAAGTCCATGACACTGGTGTCTCCTGCTGTCCAGCAGCTGCATGAGTCTCGGGCATCCTCCAGAATTGAGAAACAAAGCTTTACTTGGACTTCCATGATAATCTTCTTCAGAAGCTCCCATGTAGTAGATTTGCTGAACCAACTATTGCTGCCATGGGTATTGTAAGTTCCCCACAAACAGACGTGTCATTCTTTCTCAATCTAAAACCAGCTCACCGGAAGCTGTTTTGCTCTTGTTCGAGAACTTCCATGGGGAAAAAAAATGCTAACTATATAGTGTTTGTGCTCCCAAAGTGAATGGAAGTTGGCTATTGGATCTTTTCTCTGCACCCTTTGCGTGAGGGAGCGAGCATTGTGCTTGTCCAAAAGTGCACCAGTAGTGGTGACAGACTAACAAAAATTGAGAGCTACACTCTAGAAAATTCCAACGTAGAATGCTCTTAAAGGGATACTACAACGAAATTTCGGCGATTATTTTTTTGGTCTACTTGTGTTCAAGGGAGCAGTATCACATCAGACATACCAATCTTTGTGAAAAAGACACGAAAATGAATTTTAAAACTAATTAAACGATTAGCAAAGAGCGGCACCTGGTGGATGTCACGAACGCCTCATTTGTAATGCCCGTTTAGGAACCCTGACGGGTAGTGACAATAACTGTCTCGCCTCCGGCCACCACGAGAGAAGAGGGGAAGGAGGAACTCCCCTCTTTCTGAGACTCTCTTTTGTGTGTCCTAGACGTTGCTATTGTTCCTCTACAAGATTATAGAAGATTAACCCATCACTCAAAATTCATACAAAAGCAGCTTTGTGGTTAGTTGCGGTGGCCCGATTGTTGGCGTGCTTCGGCCGCTTTGGTGGCTGGAAAGGCTAGGACATCCCCTCGACGTCAGCCTCGCCGTAGCTTCGCTCGTCCCGAGACAATCTACGTCACGATTGCAGCGGATGCCTTGTGCTCTTTCGCTGGCTTCTTTCCGAGCGCTTGCCAGAGTGGGCTGTTTATAGTGAAAAATACAGCCATCAGGCTCAAAATACAAACGTGCCATTGTCATTTATGGATATTGTGGATCATATTCAGCCTATTTCTGATCACGACAGGTATATTTCAAACTGTTGAAGTGTCCCTTTAAAGGGGTTAGGACATGAAAATTAAACAGATAGATAATTCTTGAAATTGAAGGCCCATAGGTTACTTAGTATATACACCACATTTCGCGATTTTTAGAGCTCTAGTAATTGCAATAATAAATTTTTGAATGTTGATCATTTTCGTCTAGTGACTAGGCAACACTACTTTAAGGCCTGTCTAAATAGGATACCTCAGAAATCGTGAGGTGACACAACTCTGACATAAGTCATGCGGCGGTCTGCTTCCGTCCCTTTTTGCCGGGAGGAAAGTTCCCTCTGTCAAAGTCTTCAGATATCGTGAGGCGACGCAACTCTGACATTAGTCATGCGGCGTTCCCTCTGTCAAAGTCTTCAGATATCGTGAGGCGACGCAACTCTGACATTAGTCATGCGGCGGTCTGCTTCTGTCCCTTTTTGCCAGGAGGAAAGTTCCCTCTGTCAAAGTCTTCAGAAATCGTGAGGCGACGCAACTCTGACATCAGTCATGCGACGGTCTGCTTCTGTCCCTTTTTGCCGGGAGGAAAGTTCCCTCTGTCAAAGTCTTCAGAAATCGTGAGGCGACGCAACTCTGACTTAAGTCATGCGGCGGTCTGCTTCCGCCCCTTTTCGCCGGGAGGAAAGTTCCCTCTGTCAAAGTCTTCAGAAATCGTGAGGCGACACAACTCTGACATAAGTCATATGCGGCGGTCTGCTTCCGTCCCTTTTTGCCGGGAGGAAAGTTCCCTCTGTCAAAGTCTTCAGAAATCGTGAGGCGACGCAACCCTGACATTAGTCATGCGGCGGTCTGCTTCTGTCCCTTTTTGCCGGGAGGAAAGTTCTCTCTGTCAAAGTCTTCAGAAATCGTGAGGTGACGCAACTCTGACATTAGTCATGCGGCGGTCTGCTTTTGTCCCTTTTTGCCGGGAGGAAAGTTCCCTCTGTCAAAGTTTGCTGGTGTCCTTCACGAGGACCTTGAGCATGCTCATCACGTGGGTCCAGACAGCCGCTCACATGCTCTGTTGGCAGTCGGCCAATCGCTCAAGGCCTCCGCTGCTCTTCAGGTCCCGAAAACGGGAAAGGGAAGGGCTGTATTTGAAATCTTAACCAATTAGATCCGAGTTACTCCGGCGGGTCTTGTCACGTGATAACAGGGATAAAGCGACGCTGGACGCGGGTAGGTTTTTGAATGCAAAGGTACAAAACCCTTACCCTGGAGTAAGATTGAGTAAATTTTTGGAACACAGTCAAGGATACCAGGGCCCTGCAGGACAGATGGACAGCATTGGCAAGTGGTGTGTGACGTCAAGTCTGACAGCACCGAGGTCACCAAAAAGCGGAGGAAGTGAGGAGGAAAGTCTTAATGTTTGCTTAATGGTGTTCAAACAGACATCGACCTCCCGGACTTCAGCCGCTTCCAAATTCCAAGACTTTTGAGGGAGTTGTGTCGCCTCACGATTTCTGAAGTCTCCTATTTGGACAGCCATTTAGTCACACCACAAACCACAAGATTATCACATTTAGTTCAGCGCTCTTCCATTCTCGCCCAAGCTCGCCTCGCCACATTACGATTGCGCACTCTCCGCTAGTCAGCTACTCCATAGTATGCTCTTGCTCTTGTCCCCTTGCCCTCTCATCTTCCACCCTGCATGCATGTGCGTGATCGTCACCGGCGACGGCAAGTTTGTCCGTAAAGATCTCGTCGTTGCTGGAGCTGGTTGCGGGCCCGTCGAAGTCAAAATGACCAGCTTCCAACATCTTTTGTGATCACTCTCATCGCTTCTGCGATCAGTGTCGAAGGCTCCGACAAAGCGAGTGATGCCGTAGACGTCACCGACTCGAAACCGCGTGCTCAAGACGTGGAAGCTGAAGCGGGTGGCTCCAAGGGCATATAAATCAATTTATCCACGAAACTATCCCGCTATTTTCAAAATAAATTTAGCAGGATTATAGGAACTTAGCAGTATAGATATCACATATTTTATTTTTGGCATGTCCTAACCCTTTTAACAACAGGCCACAGTGGATACATCGGTGTTCCTCATCTGGAACCATGATGGGCACTTGCTTCATCCTGTTCTTTTCACAGCCATTGACTTGTTGGCATCATAAATGACTTATTTTATGACATCCTTTTTCTATTCCAGGGTGCACAAGCACAGATAGTGTGGAATGGAGCCCAGCTACATTAACTTCAATAGCTTCACTCTCAGGTCAGTTTTACTTCATGTTTTCATACTTTGCAGTGATATGTTGCTAAGTGACCCTTCTGGAAAGTGCAGTGCCAACTTTCTTTGGTTACTGAAGGATGAGCAGGTTTAAGAATAGAGTGGACTAACATCTTTCAGGAGTAGTGGGATGTGTTTCTTCTGTGACGTCACCTTAAGATGCAGCCAGTTTGGTGTGGATGCAGCATCTTTAATTATATTAGCTTTCGTCAGTATTACTAGAGTTATCATTGAACTTCACAACTCGAGAGTGTGAAGTGAGAACATTGAACTTGGTTAGCTGAACCCATGAAAAGAAGCACCCAGCTTTTTTTTAAAATAAGATGATAACCTCTTGAAACAGGCATTTTTACTGTTCATATTTAACTCCTTAAGTCCCCTTTTTTTTTTTTTTCGGAAAATAACCTAAAAGTGCCATATTTTTTTATTTGGAAGTTTTATTCCTCTATACAGATAAAATTTCAAAAGTTTATTATGCAAAAATCAGCGGCGGCGAAAAAACAAAATGCGCCAACTAAAACGAGCTCTGCCATCTATGATCAGCACCGCAACTACTCTGACGAGCCTAGCTCGTCCGTGGAATTGAGGGCTGCTGAGAAAACCACTGGACGAGCTGAGCTCGTCCATGGCATTTTTAGCCATAAAGCGGCCGACGAGCTCAGCTCGTCCAAGGCACTTAAAGGGTTAATATCTGAGCACGCAAGAAATGGCCTAGCGCCCTCTCTCAAACCTGGACATAAAAATGAGTATTAATAGTATTTGAAATAAATCTGACGTGCAGTGAATACAAGGCACAAATTAGGTGCTTGTTTCATGCCAGAGTCTGAAAGAAACATAACTTGCACTGTTTGTTTCACACTGCATGTAAAAACGGCTTCAGGGTGGTTTCAAGGTTGAGCTTCATACAACATGAAAAACAACTTTATAGCACTCTCCGGATGTGATGTAGCGAATGTGGGGGCCACAACGTTTTGTATTAATTGCAACAGCCCTGTTAGTCCCCAAAAGGATTACTTGATCATCATAGCCTTCCTATTCACTATTTCGCACCAATAAAGTGGTTGAAATTTATGGTACTCAGATGTAATGTACTTCAAAGAATGAAGGGGCACTCAAGTGGATTCTGAGATTGTCTATTTAGTGTCAGAACTCAGTCTACGGACTCTTATACCCAGTTCACACAACAGTGTAAAGGTACCTTTGGCATAGGTACCTGTAGTAAAGGTAGCTGGAGATCGTAATCACACGGCACATAAAGGTTCCTTTTGCTAAGGGAGGTCCTGTGTTAAATGAAGCTCGCCGAGCTCCCTTTACAGCTACAGGGAGTAGCCTCGGACCCACGAACTCAAAATAAACATCACAGATATATAAATATGTCTTGTTTAATGCATTATAACAAATTGAATATATATAAGCAGCAAATTATGAAATGGTTGTGAACACAAATGCGATGGAATAATACATTAACGAGGAACGCATAGTCTAGCTAGCAGGTAGCAGCGGCTGCACGTGGAAAACAATGTCTGCTACGAACCCGAACGTGATGGACCACTGCGAGCTTTCTTTCGAGGTTGTAGACAAGTCGTCCGACTCTCCTGCCCAGGACCCTTTATCCTCGTCGTCATCCATCCCTTTCGATGGCGTGAATGGCGTAACCGTGAGACTCCGATGTGGTTCGTTTCTGCCGGGCACTGTTTAGCTACTTCAGTGAGAACTTTGCGAAAAAATGGAGCTGCTAAACAGAAAAAGGTCGCCCACCTCGCAATGGAAATTGGTAATTGCAGATGATTTAGGGCCAGTGTGGCCAGACGGGTAAAACGTTTTAGAAAAACTTAGACTTAGAAAAAAAATAAAAACGTTCAGCCTTTCCACTCTCGTGAAGAAGGAAGACCAGCGGAGCTGTACTCGATACACTGCCACAACGCGCACGCACCCGTTTCCCGCTTTTTCTCGTCCGACACACCTCCGATCATGGATACGTCTCCAGTGACCCAGAGTCGGTCGCACACGGTGCACGCAACACCAAACGGGTAATCCACGAACTCCCTCCAGAACATCGCCGTCGCGCCCGGGAACTGTTAAGCCGGCGTGGAGTGCAGTCGTCGCCGGGCCTCGCGCTTGCGCTTGGCCTCCGTGGCATGATCGTCGTCCGTGGCGTTGGCCCGCTGGCGCCCTTTACATCGCTGGTTCTGTTCTCGGCGGCGGCTTTCCAGGCGAGCGATGTGCTCTTCTTTGGCAAGGGAATCTGAAGCGCTCGACGCAGTGGAAGTCGAGGCGACAGCGGCTTTACGGCGGTTACGGACCCATTCGCGCTGCTGCGTACGTCGCCGCTCCTTCCACAGCCAGTCTTCTTTCCCCGAAAGGACGCTCGGCCGACCCATCCTAAGTTGAAACCGAAACTGATAAGAGCGCTTGGCCTCCGTGGCATGATCGTCGTCCGTGGTGTTGGCCCGCTGGCGCCCTTTACATCGCTGGTTCTGTTCTCGGCGGCGGCTTTCCAGGCGAGCGATGTGCTCTTCTTTGGCAAGGGAATCTGAAGCGCTCGACGCAGTGGAAGTCGAGGCGACAGCGGCTTTACGGCGGTTACAGACCCATTCGCGCTGCCGCGTACGTCGCCGCTCCTTCCACAGCCAGTCTTCTTTCCCCGAAGGGACGCTCGGCCGACCCATCCTAAGTTGAAACCGAAACTGATAAGAGCGCTTGGCCTCCGTGGCATGATCGTCGTCCGTGGTGTTGGCCCGCTGGCGCCCTTTACATCGCTGGTTCTGTTCTCGGCGGCGGCTTTCCAGGCGAGCGATGTGCTCTTCTTTGGCAAGGGAATCTGAAGCGCTCGACGCAGTGGAAGTCGAGGCGACAGCGGCTTTACGGCGGTTACGGACCCATTCGCGCTGCTGCGTACGTCGCCGCTCCTTCCACAGCCAGTCTTCTTTCCCCGAAAGGACGCTCGGCCGACCCATCCTAAGTTGAAACCGAAACTGATAAGAGCGCTTGGCCTCCGTGGCATGATCGTCGTCCGTGGTGTTGGCCCGCTGGCGCCCTTTACATCGCTGGTTCTGTTCTCGGCGGCAGCTTTCCAGGCGAGCGATGTGCTCTTCTTTGGCAAGGGAATCTGAAGCGCTCGACGCAGTGGAAGTCGAGGCGACAGCGGCTTTACGGCGGTTACGGACCCATTCGCGCTGCTGCGTACGTCGCCGCTCCTTCCACAGCCAGTCTTCTTTCCCCGAAAGGACGCTCGGCCGACCCATCCTAAGTTCAAACCGAAACTGATAAGAGCGTAGGAAACAGCGCGCAAAACAGACGAGGACGAAGAAACACACATGACGAGCGCTGCGCTCATTACGTGTGCTTCTTCTTTGGTGTCGTCTGTTTTTCGCGCTGTTTCCTACGATGAATTCCCACCAACGCGCCGCCCAACTATCCATTCTTCTATGATAGCTGAAAAGGTTGGCGCCATCTATGAGCGACGGCGGCAACCATACTGGTTATGTGCTTGCCGCCGTCGCTTATAGATGGCGGTAGCTGCCCAGAGGCGTTTTTGTCAAGTGTTTTGTACCGGACACGATCCTCGGGAACCTAGCCTTTAACAGCTCCGCTGTAAAAATAAAGTGCCACAAAAGCAAACACAAATATTATTTAGATTTAAATGTGATATTTCACACACAATAATCAAAAACTTCTCGTCAAACCGATTTCGAGGAATAAATGTTTTTCACGTGCTCCTCTCGCGGTTTAGCAGAAATGCAATTGACATCAACTCAAAGTGCTCCGTTTATTTATCGTGTGATTCAGAACGCCGTTTACTACAGGTACCTTCTGCTAAGGGACCTAAGCTAAAGGCACCTTTAGCTGCCGTGTGAATTGGGTATAAGCATCCTAAAACTCTCAAGATCACATTCAAGAGTGGCCGATTTCTCTATTAAAAGTCCAATCAAAGATTGTGCCGCGCCCCTCTTTCTGCGCCATGGCGCAGAGCACCAGGGGATGCCACCAGATGGGAAGGCAGCAGGGGAGGGCGCGCAACAGCAAATTACAAGTGATGGTTTCCCGGCAAACTTTTTCATATTCGAAAATTTAGTCCACCAAGAAGCCATCACCCCTGATTGGCTGTCGCATGCCTTCTCCTGCTGCCTTCCCGTCTCGTGGTACCCCCTGATGTTCTGCGCCATGGCGCAGAAAGAGGGGCGTGGCACAATCTTTGATTGAACTTTTAATATAGCGAAATCAGCCACTCTTGAATGTAATTTCGGGTTTTTTAGGATGCTTAGAACCCATAGATTGAGTTATGACAATGAATAGATGATCTCAGAATCCACTTGAATGCCCCTTTAAATTGTCAGCAATTGCAAGCCTGTTTATGGCCAATATAAAGTGTGGAAATGAATTTTCGTTTTATTTACAGGGCTGGTCCTTAGGAGGAGAGAAACAACAGAAGTTGCACAGAAGAAAAGCATCATATTCAGGGCGTTCTTCGTAGCAGTGCCAATTTCACAAGCTTGAACGGTCTTTTACGTCTTGTTACCCCCCCCCCCCTTTTTTTTTTGTTGTTTGAGTGAATGAGGACAGGTCTGTGTGCGTGATTATACCACTTTGGACTCCAATGAACGTGTGGGTAGACAAAAGAGGGATGCACTGCACTGCATTCTTTTTTAGTGTAAGCTGTTCTTCATTGTACAACAGATTTCTATAATTGCTATGACTCTGCAAAAGGAGCCACAGCATCTAAGGTGGTGATGGCTTTGTTTTTCGAAGTGTGACCATCTTTGTTATAGTGCAAAAGGAGTGTCGACAAATGCTGTGAAGAAAGAATGCAGAAAACGCTTTCCAAACTGTTTACATCGTCACATTTTCATCTCTTGGAGTGGGAGTGTGGTGTCAGGAACCAGTTGGTTTGTGCAACTAGGAATATGCTTTGGTAACAATTTGGATATCTTCAGATATGCATGTGGATCATAAGCATATCATCTAAGCATAGAGCACTAGATTGTCTACAGGTTGACAGTGGCTCCCAGCCACCTTATTACAAAAAAAGCAAAATAGATTGCTTGGAGAACTTCCTGTTGATGTCATAGATGATGAGTGGGAAATTTGCTGCAATACTCTCATGGTATTTGCCCACAATTTGTTGTTTGTAGGTAGCCAGAGTGAAACTCAGGTGCTCTTTTGGTTATACCATAAAAGCTCTACACCACATCAAGAATGCCTGAAGTTGTTTTTCAAGCAAGGGAGCAGTTATTGCCTTTGGGGGTTTTAGTATTAAGAAAGCTTCATAAGGTTTTTTTTTTTGCATTCAGTGCAGCCCATTTAACTGTGTGCAGTTTTAAGCCACATTCCATTGGCATTTTTACAGCTTACTGCCATTCACAAGGGCCACTCCAGCCTGGTGGCCATGTGCTCAACAGTGAACCCTGGCAGGTTTATATATAGCTAGGCACTGAGGCCTCACTGGAACTTAATAGAATTGAACGAGGCCATACACGAAATATTGTTTATCGGTTTCATCACCTAACCCACCTACCTTGTCATAGATCTATCTAAGGGCAACATTTTTACATTTACCTAGTGTCATGCTTCAGCAGTTCCAAGTGTTTGATCTGTCGCACAGTTGAGTCCACAACTTTAATATTTTCTCTAGCACTTGGATATATCAATATGAAGTCCTGAAAATCCACCAAGGCTGAGCCAGCCTTCCATGGTGTGGGAGACCTAGATTTTAATTTTCCTATTCCAACTAGAACATTGTCTGCAACACTATCTTGCCTTGTTTGGTTTGTATAGGGTGTTTTACTGATGACTAAGAATAGTAATTAAAAACAAAAGGGCACCTAAATGATTTCTTTGAGATAACGTTGTCAACCACGGCAAGCGTCGGGCTACGAGTGTGCAGTGATAAGGAGCAAATTAATTACCTAAAATCCACTAATTTCCTATTAAAATAATCTTCACAGCCGACACATTCCAATTAAAGATATGTTGCCCGTCGTCGAAATATGCCTCGCCTGTTAGAATTCAGACTACAACATTCTGCTCCACGCTGTTCTCTTAAAAATTTAAGCCGTGAAAAGACCGAGATACTGAAAACTATACGCAAAAGAGTGGTGGAAGTCCCGCCCACAAGCGAATCAGCCTCTGCAGCAGGCATGGGTACGGAGTCGTCGTGAGCCAATGGGCTCATGTGGTGGTGGAAAATGTGCACCATACTCTGTTGCCTCCTCAGATGTGTAGCTTTAAGCACTCCCCCCCCCCCCCCCCCCCCCCCCCCCCACCCTACCTTAGTTTCGCTATGCCAGGCTGGAGACAGCCTAATTTTGCCAGAGAATAGCGCGGAGCAGAATTTAGCACTATGTACTCTGCATTTTAACAGCTATGCCACCTTTTGGTGATGGACAACCAATTTCCAATTGGAATGTGCCAGCTAAATCAAATACTGTAAGCAACTTATTTTTTACGGGCTCAATATTTCGCAATTTAGGTCAAAGCTGAAGTTTAGGTCAAAGCTGAAATGTGTTTACATTTCACCGGAATTGTTTGCGGGACCTATTTTTCGCAAATTGTAGGCAATTCGCGAAATTTAAGTCCTCGCGAAAATTAAGTCGTTTACAGTATTTAAAAAGTTCAAAAGGAAATCAGTGGATTTTATGTAATTGTTTTCTTAATTATCACTTATACTCTCTACCCGGCGTCCGCCACGGTCGGTAATGTTATCCCAAAAGGAATCTTAATTAGTTCTAGTGCCGTTTTGTTTTTAGTTATTAAGTTGTCAGTGAAACACTGTGTGTAATAAATAGGCTGCAGGTTAGGACATGAGCTAAAGGGCACAGAGGTTTTGCTCTTCTCTTCCCACTTCACCACTACCAACATTGGAGGGAAGTGCCAGGAATAAACTGTGCATCTGCCTTTTCCCAGTATTGCTTGACTTGCAGAATGCTACCAGTTTGCATTGGTTTTTCATATAGGTAGAATTGAAGGCTTGCAGGAATGGGAATAGAATTACCTGCTGCAATTTTGAAGGTGGTCAAAGGGCTGAAGTGGTTCTTGGAATAAATAGTGTTCATTAAAGGGGTACTCTGGCGATCTTTGGAGCTACCCCAACTAACTATATTTTAGTAACCACTGGCCTTTACCCTTTCCGGTGTACTATTTAGTATTGCGAAATTTAGAATAGGGTATTGTGAAATCGGTAAGTAAAAATGATGCCAAAACCAACATTCAAATATACTCGCACTTTTCAGTGCTGTGAAGTCAGGAAGGCAGGCTTCCAGGTTGATCGGGCAATATAAAAATGGACTGTGTTGAGCATTTGTTTCATGCTGCTGCCGGGTGCTGGAGCGAGCTTCTAAACCATTCATTTGACACCATGAAACTGCTTGTTATCAGTTGCCAACAAATTCTACAGTTCAACGAACCCCTGCCTTCTGCTGAAGTCACCTTTAAATTGTTGCCAGTAGACTTTTACATTGAAAAACACGGCGAGGACAAAAATTGTAAATTCAGTAACTGCGAGAAAAAAAAAAAAAAAGTGTTCAGCAATTTCTCAGGCAAATCAGGGACTATGCAGAAAACGGCAGAGTACCCTCTTTAACAGTGGTTTAGCAGGATATGTCTTCAGAATTCCAAGTACACCACTTTTTACTGCATGTGGTATTGGCTGTCGTAACTGTGCGAGGAAGTGCGATGGGCTGGATTTGTCTTCACATGTCCCTTTTTTTTTTTTTTTCAAAAGCCAATTAAAAAATATGATTAGCTTCTCAAGAGTGGGCAACCTTGCTGACATCACCACACTATTACTTTAAATGTGTAGTGTTGACACCTACAGGCATCCTTTATGTGCACATGTCTTGGTCCTCACTCCTGTTGGTAAATTTCAAGATTTATGTTTCATGGAAAAGTTGTCAGAGTGCCAGAGAATAGACATCCAGCATACTCCAATGCTTGTATGCACATTTAAGTAAAGCAAAGTTCTTCCCCCGGTGTAAAGCAGTTTCCAGTAAAAACGGGTCTCTTCCGGTTTCACAAGCATGTGAACACTGTGGCATAGAATTAAGAAGTACTTGAGTGTTTGAAATTGCAGAAAGAACTTTCTGAATGAGACAATGAAACTTTGGTTGCGGGAGCCCTGCAAAGCTGTGCTGAAGCATTGTTCCGCCTTCCCCGAGCGCGCCGCTCAGGAAAAACGCCCAAGCTTTCTTTTGAAGATGGCAATTCGTGCAGCCACATTTTTCTAACATGTCCTTACATTTCTATTTCGTGGCAGCTTCTCCACATTACAATTTTATTTTTCTTTCAAACTTGGGCTTTTCTTACATACAGGTCCCACCAGAATTGTTTTTAAAGACACAGTTGTAACTGGTTTTGTCTGCCTCAACGTTTGTGTGTATGTGTGCATCCTTTTTACTGCATGTATGCACGTACAAGGCAAAGTTTGAGTTGTGGTCGACGCTTTCCCAAGTGGCTGTTGCAATACTCTTATGCCCACACACATTCAGGTTTTACAAATAGTGCAAGCATGCTTGATGTGCAGGGCATGTACTCCAGTTTAGAAAAGTCTTCCCACAGCAAGCTTCCTTTTGACAGCTATAGCATCTTTCAGCATTCCAGTGACCATTGCAACCTTGAGTAAGAGGAGGATCTGCACGCAGCATAGAGGGCACCATAGCTTCAGGTCTTGGCAGGACAGCTATTTGTATTTACTGGATAAAACAATGCCAGATACGGTGATGATAAACACTTGCCTGTCAGATTGCCCCAGGCACCTCGTTGCTCCTCCAGCCTTGGCAAAGTCTCGCTTGACAATTTGCATGGACACGAGAGGCATATTGCTATGCTAAGAATAGTTTGCACTTCAGAAACTCTCGCTAGTTCCCAAGCTCTCTCCTAGCTTCATTTTTATTTTTCTGTATTTAGAGCAATGATGTGATCTGTGATGAGGTTTATGAAAGCATAGGGTTTTAACTTATCCAACTTGTTCTGTGGAGTGTTTGATGCCAAGTTTCATCCATGAGGCAGGTTCACCTTGCAATAGGAAAAATTGCTTTAACAGTTCTTCCTTAACCGAGGTTCTTGATGTCAAACAGCTGCAGGGCAAGTCTCCTCTCAAAACTGCCTTATTCAGTGAGGTCTGTTGCAAAACGTTCTATTTTTTGTTAGCTACATGTAATTATCATTCCCAGCACAAGTAGTAGTGTTGCACACTGTAAGATATTCACACAGCGTTTTGTTTCTTTTGTACTCAACTTGACAAGTTGGCACAGCTGAGAGCTCTGCCAGACACAGGCGCTTGCTTTTATTTATTACACCTATTAATTGCATGCAAGCCTGAACTTCAATGTCCATTGGAGAAGTTTTGAAGTGTGGGGACAAAGAAAATGTTTTGCATGCACAGGCAAGGTTTCTGGGATGTAAGGCTTGTCATGGTAAAACGTCTGGGATATACCAAATGTGGCTGCAGATTTACTATATACGTTTATATATTATACAAATCTTACGGCGAGTGTACAGCACTCCCACATTACGAGGCATATAAGTGATTTGTACATTTCAATACAAGTGAGTCGCATTCTTTCAGTTTGCTAGACGGCGACATAAAGCCCCTTTTTTAATGTACAGTTTATGGACAAATAAATAAACTTGTGCTAATTGTAAATTGTCTTGTGCATCTAAATTATGCCGAAAACTGCAGGTGTCTGAAACTGCCTCCATAGAATACTATACATAGACATTCTTAGCATTACAAATTGGGACATAACCATACAGTTAAAAGTGATATTGCATTACACTGGCTTTCAGGCCACAAACACAGCACTTCATGTAATCTGAATGGAACAAAACCTGGAATGTATACAATGAGGAAGCTCCATTGAGGTAATAACTGAAAGGTAGTGCCATGTAACTTTTCAGTCAAGTTGGCTTCAAGGATTGGGGGTTGTAAAATCACATTTTTGCATGTTGCTCTGCAAGCACAGAGGCACAAAGGATAGTACCGGAGAAAAGTTGGTCTAAAAGAGTGGGGAGCTTAGTGCAAGGGAATACAAACACGGACCATGTGCGTGCACAGGACTTTAAAATGTGTGCAGATTTTTTTTTTTTCCTTTATATCATTGAAAACGAGTTCTGAAAAATCCTGTCGCAACAGCACTTTCCAAAGCTGCAGTCACCTAACTTGACCGATGATGCAATACATCAGCAAATAGTGTGTGCTGTTCTCTTTCCAGGAGAGTTCTAGGGTTGTGCACTACAGACGATTTGCATAAAAATGCAATGAAGGCAAATATTTTCATTACGAGATGCATTAAGTTGTGCACACAATATGTAACAAGGAAAATGATTAATGAAGATTGCATAATGCGCAATAATTGCATATGCAGTCATCAATTTACTCATGAAGAAATGTCGCCGTTTCGACCGATGACAGCTTGAGGCAGGCTGCAGTGACAAATTTCCAACCACGCTGGCATTTACGGCCATACATATTCAGGGTGGCATAGTACTCATTAACTTTGTATATTTGTAAAGTGATCAATAATTGCAGCTAATCTCTCGCTTGATAGATTGCCGGCAGCTGCATTACTCACATTCACTACAGCAATGATCAACTTAGTAATCTGTGTTGCCAGTTGCACTCTCCAACATGGTCAAATGAGCATCTCACGGTTGCCAGAAGCAATTTCAGAAATGGCATATTCAAGTAGCAAAGCTTGGCGTTTTACACCGATTCAAGCAAGTAAAGGGCTACCACCATGTTCAGGTGAAGTGTTGCACAGCAAATTTTGTTTTCACTACTGCTTTGCTTTGTTCATGACTGCACAAGTTGCATAGCTTTGATTGAAATGACAAGACACCCATGACTTTGCAAATGCACAAAACAAACTTGATCTCTTTCAAATGCAGCTTAGTGATGTAAAAAAAAAAAAAGCCATTCTTCTTAAATTACAGTACAGCGGGAACCTAGTGTTTCTGAATATATTGCTGTTCTTGACCAGCCAAAATAGTAGTAGCCCAGCAGCCAAAATATATGTGCTATACCTAGGAACGCACTGTCGAGTAGGATTTTAGGCTCGCGGAAGCCTGTGGGATATTGTTTATAACAACCTAAATAATGCTCTGTATTACAACCTAACTTTGATTTGGGTTGATTTCATTGTCAACACTTTTATTCATTAAAAATCCCTATAGGTTTGATTAGCAATGACATTCCACTAGGATATACACTTTATTTGTACAGGACATTGAAAAACTATTCCTCGTGCAGTACTAAATTAATGCAAGTCCTACATAGGTTCAATCGTATACATGTACAGTGCGCTGCAATATGAAAGACCCACTGGGAGCGTGTGGCCGAGGCGGTGGCTGGCAGGAGCGCTGCGAGCGCTCCGGGCAATTCCATTCTGCTTCGGGGGAGGACGCTCACTCGGGGCTCGGCTAAAGCACAACGCACTTATCAGTTTGTGCTGAGCCCCGAGTGAGCGTCCTGCCCTCGAAGCAGAATGGAATTTCCCGGAGCGCTTGCAGTGACCCCACCAGCCACTGCCTTGGCCACGTGCTCCCAGTGGGTCTTTCACATTGCAGCGCACTGTACTTGCACTATCAATATTCCATTGAATCTTGAGTGCCCATGCATTACGGCACAACGGAATCAACCCACATGGTCGGCTTTAGAAAGAAAAAAAAAAAGATCTAAATGTTTGTGCTTATGAAGATTAATCACATTCCTAGGAACAAGCATGGGATCGGCCACAAAGTCTATAATGGTCCGAGGACCGGCCTCGGGTGTTGGTATCCGTAAGTGCAGCCAGCATCACCGAAAGCCAAGAATCCCATAACGCCTTAGCCATCGCACTAACATTGGTGCCACGGAGAGTGTAATGAACATTCGAACTGGGGTGAAAAGTTTGTGCACGGCATAGGCGATGACAAATGTTCCGCCCCCTGCCGCCATCTTGGGAGTGAGAGAGATGGCATCAATGCTGAAGCCAAGCTTGACTGCAATGGCTGAGAGGTCGACTCCACTGCAATACAGACAAACGTGTGAACACTCTACGCTCACTTGTTCAGGAACTGTCACACCGTCCTTCCATACACAGCAAAGTAGTACTGTGGACTACAGCTTAAGTGGTAGCGCTGGCAACAGCGCCATAAAGATTGCCTCTGCGGTGAGCACGTTTGCGTCATTACACAGAGTTTCCACAATGAACAGCTCATCCAGTGCCCAGCTTGCATGTAAGGGAATAGTAGTTAACGAGGAAGGATGTAACAAATAGACAAACGGCGCTCGGTCTCTTGACCAGTTCGCTCACCTCGAGACGACGACGTAACAGATTCCGAGCGACGTCACCGATAAGACGATGTGGAACACAACCATCGTCGTGCCATACTCCTTGATGGCATGCTTCCACTTGTCCGTGCGCGACACTGGCTGTAATTTCTTCTCACTTTCATCTGATGACGCTGAAAGAGAAATACGGTGGAAGGGGGCAAAGACCACCGCGTATGTACTACTGTACTGTACATGATATCAACCGAAGGCCATGCGAGATAAGGGCAGTTTCTGCTGTTGCCAAGTGACGCACAGCTGCCCGATTTCAGCAGAAATTACAGCCCTCAACACACCCCAAAGCTAGTTCAAACATAACATGGCTCAACCCGCACCATATGTGAAATCGCACAAAAACTTACATGCCAAGCTCCTGCAGATGCTAAAGTGTCCGATTGCAAGCGGCGCCATGAGACGACGCGACGGCTTCTCCGGGAACCGAACACACAAGACGGAGCGCGGACTTATGATGCTGTTGACCTTTGAGCAATGCAGAGATATAGCGCGGCTGGGCCGAGAGATTGCTCGTTGTCGTAGAAGCAACGCCGAAACGCGGTAGCTCATCGCAACCACAGCGATCACGTTGATCGCAACAATCGTCAGCTGACAAAGGCAAATAATGGATTGGATTACCTTTGGCTTTTGAAGTTGTACCAAGGTATGTTGTACTTTGCTTCACCGAAATGCCGAAATAGAACACTAAAACTTTTCGAGCTTTGTTCGTACTTTATAAATTTAATAAACAAAGTCGCTTGAGAAACGATTTATAGTAAAGATATCCGTTTAAGATGTGTGTATGAACTTTTTGTATGATATTGTACAGTTTCGAAATAGTTTCGGTTTCGCTTGTGGTACCTCTTTTCAAGGTATTGCGTGCGGATGCGATACTTCTGTAGTCCCAAAAACCGAACACGCAATCTGAATATGAAATACATCTTTTTTTTTTTTTGCGATGCATGTAACCCTGGTCAAAGATAATTTTTATTTTGACAAATATTTATGCATTTTGATGCATAAATGATGATGCAAATACTTTTTTGTTTATAGTCGTATTCGCATAAAGTTAGCCATTTTGTCCGTTCAACAAAATTGAGTTTGCCGTTACACTTAGTCGAGTTTGTTTTAACTTGTGAGTTATAATATTCTTAATCGAACCATTCCAGTTCCCTAGCTCTTCCGCCTGTGAACGGGCGTGACGTTGACTCCCCTTATTTTCTATGCTTCACCTCTCGATTACTTGACAAATCTCACAATGGTTGTATGAAAGTGTTGTCGTTAGTCAGCCCCAATGGACGTCTGGTGTCTCAGCTGTAGATGATAAATTTAGCCAGTGCAGCACAACTGCTAGCCTGCGGTCTTTAGAGTACATTACGCAGTAGTAATACACGACCGCATGCCGGTACGATGCTCATCCAGATCGAAACGGCCAGCGCAGGGGTAGGATTGAATCCAGGATCCCTGGGTTCTGCGCGAGGTTTCGCCCCACGTGCTTCAAGCTGGTTTGCGCTAACCTACTCGCTCATCGATCCCCGATTGTTTGATTTAAATTGTTTATTTTGCAGGTTTTCTGCCCATGGATATGTCTTGCTGGGGCAGAAAACAAAAGTAAAGTGTATATGTCATTGTTAGAAGTCCTCGCGGTCATTTGTCTTCTCGTAACGTCTCGTACCGCTTTTTTTTTTTTTTTAATTCGTACAATGTATTCCACGGCATAATATGGGGAGGTTTTAAAAAAAGGAGGGCAATGCAGCGTCGTGCAGGAACTGCAGGAGCAACTGTTGTATTTGTCGTCACTCACCCATTGTTTCGTCCGGCCTCGCTGAGTACCTTCTTACGGGTGGTCTTGGTCTCGGTGCAGAGCCACAGCAGATGACGAGCAACCGCCGTACCCACAGGAATAATGTAATGTAATGCTTGAAGCGAACGAATATATTTTTTTTTTTGTACATTGTGCATGTGCTAATTACATCTCACGTTGGACGTTTCAACGCTTTTGGTCGTTAGCTTCTTAGATAATTAAATCTCCACAGTGTCGCGTAACTGAGATCGATCTTTCAAATGCGGACACGTCTCCAGAAGCCTCAAGAACATACTCATGCTTTAATATAATACTCTCGCGGATCGGATGCCATTCGTTTCCCGAGGAATGTGTTCATCCATGGAAGGCAAGGGTTCGTAAGCTGAGAGTGAGTCTATGAAACCTCTCGTTTCAGGTTTACTCTTTTATGCCAATTCCAATGAGTGTTTTTTTGTGTGGTCATTTTTTTTTCGTGTTTTGCTTGTCGTCGTTTAATTTGCTTGGGGCGCATACCGTGTGAAATACATACTTGATGACTAGTGTGCCAGGACCGCCATTCGAGTGGCTATCGGCAGGGAGGACTTTCAGTTATCACGCGTCCCGCGCGAGCCTTCGATAATGCTTGGGCGTCTCGTGAGCCTCCAGCGTGCAAGCGCTGCCAAAGCACGGCTGAAGTCAAGGAGCGCGTGCCTTCCGCCGTGCTTCAAAAGAGACGCCTTGAGCTTTGGGCAGGGGCCTCCAAACCGGCCCGCGGCCGGCCGCGGTTCTTCCAATCAAGCCCGGCTCGCGGCCAGGCGGCCAGGCTTCCAGCAGACCCGCTGGCAGCAGTGCACGGGCCCGGGCCAGCCCAAAAGCCCAAGCCCGGCCCGGCCCGCGAGCCGGGCTCGGGCCGGGTAGCACGTAATTTCTCGGGCCTGGGCCGGGCTCGGGCTTGAACAAAAAAGTTTTCGGGCCGCGCCGGCCCGGACCGGCCCGGGGCCGTGCCTCGGCAGTCAGTCTTTTGTCGTAAATTCTAAATTGTTGATCGCAAAAAGTTTGCTCATTAATGCTTTAGGTTCATCGAAAACATGAAAAGCAAAGTGAAAAGTCACTACAGTTAGAAGTAATAACAAAAAGAAGTCTCGCAGTTAGAAAGCCTCCAAGCGGATAAAAAAAAGAAAACATATGGACTCCACCAGCATAGTAGGATAGAGCGCGCAAGAAAACTATAGGGCACTCCGGTCGGAGGGCACGAAATGATTGTCGTTTTTCTCTGCTTTTCAAACTAAAAAAAAAGAAGAAAAAACGTGACCTCAACTTTTTAGTTTCTGCGGGGGCCTTACTATGCCACCAACGATAAGCTAACGTACCCTAGATAATTTGTTCGTTCATGCAGCCTTTTGAAGATGCGTTAGCGAGATTGTGACTCTCGTTTCTTCTAGAATCTTTCCGGGTTCGAAATGACCAATAGAATCGACCTATGTCCTGCCGTGTTACCAACCGCCCAATCAAAAATGGACGCCTGTGCCCGATATAACTTTATCGGGCCCGGGCCGGGCCCGGGCCGTGTATCCACCGGGCCGGTCGGGCCGGGCCTAGAAATTAAAAATTTTGTCGGGCTCGGGCCGGGCCCGGGCCGTGTCTCTACCGGGCCGGGTCGGGCCGGGCCTGGAAATTTCGGCCCGTGCAGTGCTCTACCCGCTGCTAAAAAGCATTAGCAGCGGACCCGCGCTGCTATCGACGCGCTTCAAATGCGCTACCAACGAAGATACCAGAAATGACGAGAGAAACTGCGTCGGAACGCGGGCCCTCTCGGCATATTATTAACTGAGCATTGTAATCACCAGTCTCACCATTCTTAGTCCCTTAGTCGAAATTAGTTTTATTGTTCTCATCGGTCTTTTGCACTGCGTGAATGGGTCAAACTCCCCATGCGCTTTTATTTATGCTAGGTGAATTTTCCTTGTCACAATTGTTGTGTAATGTTACATTGGATAAATATTACATTTCATTTTTGAAGTATATGTATTCATCAACCTTACGCTTTTTTAATACTTACTTTAAAATTCATTTCTGTGCTTAAATGCCATCTAGGTTGTTTTTTTTTTTGTTTTGTTTTCCTCGTTTAAATTATTTTTTCCCGGCCATCAAGACTGCTACAGATCCCTAATCTGGCGCTTCAGTCAAAACATTTAGAGACGCTTTGAACTTAGAGCAACGTGTATGCATGCGGATGACACAGTAATTGTGCGCAATTAATTATGCGCACTGCTACAGCAGAGTGTCGCGAAGCATCGACGATAAACGTAGGATGTGCGATCTGTATCAAAATCGAAACGAGCCCGGCGCGGTGACGCGAAGGGGCGTGTCGCTACAGGGGATTCGAGACGAGAAGTGGTCGCGCAACTCTCGGAAGCGGAGAGGGGTGACCTCGGACGAAGTATGGAAGGGGGAAAGGAAGACCGAGTCGGATCTCAGTCGGCACTCGGTCCGCTGCTCTGAGTGAGCGACGATGCCTCTGGGAGGAGCAGTTGCCCTGGCCACAGAGGCCTACGTGCGGACCTACAAGTGGATGGACAACCTGTTCAACTACGTTTTCGTGAGTTGCCATCATGGCATCATCGATGACCAGAATCGCGCTTTTCGGTTGTAAATATGGCATAACAGCTGAACGGTCAACAGGTCCGATTTTGTGAGGAGTGTGGCGAGGGAAGGGGTTGTGCCCTCGTCCCTGTTCACTTTCTTCCAGTGGCGTCGGAACAAGGGCTGGTTGGGGACAGTTATAGACTCTAGTATATTCAACAGCTCCGAGTATGAGAACACTCCCGAACACTCCCGATCCGACGCTACTGCTTTCTTCCGTGAATCTTCGGGATTCCCGACCTCTAAACCCCAATAAAGCTGTGTCAACATCTCTTTCAACCTCCAGATGATAGTCTTTCTGACTCACACCGCTGGTTTGTGTAAAATCGTAAGTCCGTGTTTAGAGCGATGAAACTGGATATGTATTGCGGCAAGCCAATAAACGATGCTCGCCTATTTTTCATATATATATATATATATATATATATATATATATATATATATATATATATATCAATCAGGGTTCTCCCCAGGAATTTCTGAGAGGTGGACATTACCGGGGGGGTTTGTTAGGTTTTTTGGTTCGTGGCGTCTGTTTATCGCCCCCCCCCCCCCCCCCCCCCCCCCCGGGCCACTGCCGGCGGCGCGCCGCTGAGATAGAGAAGAAACAAAAAGAAAAAGTAACACGCCGAGCGCCCGCGCTCTTTGTTTGAAACAGTGTGACAGTGGCGGCAGTCAGCGATGCGACAGCGAACGATAACGTGGCGGTGCGCGGACCTGCTGAGTACGACGGCGACGGTCTGCAGTCATGTGCGCAGGCAAAATCGCATCGTCATCCCGCGGCATAAAAAAAAAAAAAAAAATCGAGTGGTGGGCGGTCAGTTGGAGTGGTGGGCGGTCAGTCGGAGTGGTGGGCGGCCACTCGGAGTGGTGGGCGGCGAAGCCACTGCCGCCCACCGTGGGGAGAACCCTGATATATATATATATATATATATCGTTTATTTATGCCACCAGTCTAAAGAAAACGAGAGAAAGATAACGGCTGATGCACATATTTACGATGACATTTCTAAGAGTAGAACGGCCCCACAAGCAGTTCAGATGATTTTTATTTTTCCAACCTGACAATCTAAAATGCGCGTCACCGCGCGACGTCACGTCACTCGGACCGCCGTTCGCTTAGAGTGTAAATCACTAAATAAATAACACTCGGGAATGTCTACGGTGTCGACAACAACAGTCTGCATGACGTAGAGCAGCGTGACGTCCGTAGAGCTGAACCACGGCCGCTCGATCGCCGAGGCAGAATTATCAGTGGTCGTGGTTCAACTGTGTTTTCTTGGCTTTTTTCGGAGAGCTGCGAGCGCCGTAAGTAGCCTGCGGGGCGCTAGCATACCTCTTCAAGGTGCTCCCGCCGTGCGCGCAGGCGCGCCGCCAGAATGGCGAGCGGGAGAATTTCACGAGCGAGCCAGTGCGAGGTAACTTTAATTGTGGGAATGTCCGAGACGAGTGCACGTGGAAACAAACTGCGCAAGAAAACAAACGCAAAAAAAAAAAAAAAAAAAAACACTGATCTGTCTTAACCATCCGCTTGTTTCCTCGACTCACGTATACACCGGGCTCCCTTGGCGCCTTCGCACAGACTGCGAGTGCGGGTAAACCCACCATTAAAATGTGCCTGGCCACGGGAGCGAGTTCGCGAGGCGACGAAATTTGCGGGCACGAGTAGCAGCGCACGGTAGAAGCGAGCGCAGTCTTCATTCAGTTTGCTCGACCGAAACGCCTAATTTTCCGTTGTTCTTTTGTATACCGTATTGTTATTGTCTGTCCAGTTGTGGAGGGGAAAAAACATCCCGCAAAACGTGACGATCGCAAGAGGAAATGCGAAAGTCAAGGCCGCGTGCGCCAGGTCTCAGCCGTTTGACCAAATGGATCTGTGTCCGCAGTCAAGTATGACACTGGCAGGAATTACAAAGACAATACGGAATAAACTTCTTTTTTTTTTTCATGTACTTGATTTTTTTTTTATCTTTGAACATGCTTGGAGTTAATGCACAAAAACTGTTGGCAATTTTCTTGTAAAAAAAAAAAAAGTGCTTTATAAATCGTCACAAAAAGGCTATCATATGGGCACCAGGAAGACTGCCGCTGATGTGTTTCACTGCGATTTGCCGACGTACCTCTTCAAAGGCACGTCGGCAGAGCGAGAGGTTAGTCTTCCGGCTTGCATCATTGCCCACGTTCTGCTCAAAACGGCGTTAGATGCGCCCTAGACGCGCAGTGAATAGCCCTTCGTGAGAATAAATATTGTGTACATTCTGCATCATTGTCCCCTCAGGAGCCTGCGATAAAGCCTTCGTGCAATTTAGCGTTTTTTATATGCTGTTTTATTTTATCTTATCCCGATGTTGTGTGAGCTAACTTAAGCGGCAATGCACACCTTCGAAGACTTCTCATACCCGAATCATTTGCAATGGGCCCCTTTTTTTAAGGTTTGCTTTTTTTTTTTTTTTTTGCAATGTGTTTGGTGCATTGTGTTGAGAAGATTTCGCTGGTCCCTTGGTCGCATCCCTCGACATTATGGAGGTTTCCTACCATCTTCTAAATTTATTACGGAATCGAATAATATCAAAATTATTCACGTAGGTCGATCTGTTCCGTAACTACAGCGAATATAAAGACCCAAGGTGTCGGTGCTTGTTTTCATTGTTTTTAAGGTACCTCTCTCTCCCGTGAGGAGGCGCTCGCTGTCCGTTGGCAAAAATGATTAGACTGAAAAAGTGAATCTAACGCACGTATTTTACCAACCGACGGTCGCGCGCCTTCAATACCATTTCCAATGGACCTCTTGGCGAATATGTGGTGCCACCTAGACACGCGAATCGGTTCGAGACTAGGTGACTGGAAAAGAACGCGCGCCCAAGGCCTCTCCCACCCGTTCCACACCCAAAACGTCAGCTACATCCTGTTCACCCATTGAGGCGATGTGACCGAGATACGGCTTCCCCAAGCTCACCTTTGTCCCCATCGTGCGTAATCTTCCGCCCCGAGGTCGACACAACGAAACCGCTCAAAGGCGAGAAATGCAAGATGGCGGATTGTTTGGAACTAGATACTCTCGAACCCAGGCGCATGAAATACTCCGCGCATGAGCACCGCGTATTTCTACAAAAGGTCCATTGTTACTGCGCACCTTGAACACACTTTGGGGAGCAAAACGCATTTACATCGCCGCCCGAGGTCTTCATTGAACGTGTAGTGCTGACCAAAATAAAACGCTAACCTGACCCTCAATCGCTCGCCGCAAAGGACGATTTCGAAAAGGCGGTACTGTACGTCACTTGAGATAGAACACCCAAGCTATATAAACGAGCGTCGTAAGAAAGAGGACCGACATTTTTATTCCTACCTCCGAACAGAAACGAGCGCCACCCACTGCATCACCCAGCACAGAGGCCGGACTCGGCCACCGCGCGTATTATCACTGAAGTCCGATGCAATGCACACTGAGCTGACTGACCACAGATATACCAAGCGCGCGCGAGGGAGGGAGAAGCTTCCTCCGCCGGGAGAACACTACACATTTCGGGGATCTATTTCACGCAGCGGATAACGCGGGCCTTTTCACACTCCGATACTGGCGCCATCTAGAAGTCGCGCGTTCAACCACGTCGCGAGCCGCGCGCCATCTGGTGGCTGAAACGGACGAATAAATAGAGGTACCGCGCCCTCTTAAGGAGTTTTCCTACACCGCGTTTCCTACGCTAAGCCCTCCGCAACGGAGAAGTCGCTACTGCGCCTGCGCGCTGATGCCCTTAACTGTAGAGTTCCAGGTATCGTAGCGGGTTGCGGAGAGCGTTGCGGCTTGCGAGACCGCCAAAACAATCTACGAAAACTCCCTATTGTCTTGCCATTTTAATTTTACTATGTGTTTTCTCCTGCCAGAAAGGGCATTACGTTTCTTACATGCAATGTACCAGTTTGTTTCGCAAATTGTATATTCATATTTTATTTCATTGAATGAAGACGGCAAGCAACGACGGGGGTTATTTATTTATTCTCATGTATTCCGAGTTTATAAGCTCCGCGAGTCTCATCCTCCGCTTTGGATCGCTAAAAGCGCCCTGTTTAAATATTTAGCTTTTATTTGTTGACGCATCGTTAGCAGTCTCCCGCTGTCTTGGAGTCCAACAACTCGCAGTGTGCCGCAAGGCACGCGGTTCTGTTTGAACACAACTACAAAAACTCACCCTAACTTTGAGGACAAAAAGGCGTTCACTCGTGCATCCATACAGTTACTTAGCAAACTTAACAACCAACATCCATATCCACTCTTTCCACGCCAAGGCTGTATAGTGGAGCGAAAGTACATGCCTTACGGACCAATTACGTGTCACTTTTGCATCACGTGACGGGCTTATTTGCTTTGGTTTCACCTAAAGCCCCTTGATGTGCTTGTTTGTCTTTCAGTCGAATGCGCCAATGCACGAGGTCCGTGCCTCGTGCGGCCCTTGGAAGCAAATGGTTGCGCGAACATAATGGCGACGTAGCACTCGCTCGTGGTTCGCGGTCTCGCGCGTTCGCACAACAATGGTTGTCGGTACTTGTCAAACAAAACAAAAAACACAAAGCGCAAATTTATCAAGAGCCTTTAGCAGCCAGCCCCCTGTGTGGTTTGCTGTTCGGACAATTGTGGTACTTCCTAAGCACAGACACCAGTCTCGACTTCTGCTCGACATCCGTAGCACTCTAACAGCAATACAGGCGGTTTTCCACTGCATTGCATTGGAAGACCTCTCATCGAAGACTCAGCTGAGAGAAACAACAACAACGAGCGTGTCAAACTGTGTACGCGCGCGAAATTCTCTCCCGTGCAAGAGTTCGAAAATTCCGCACCTCTTGGAATAGCCAGGGCGACACGGCAGCAGACAGCTTGAGGTCCCTGCCTGCCCTTTCCCTGATTGGCGCCATAAACGTAAGTCGGCGATATCGCTGTTTGCAGGAGCAGAAAGCCCGTAGTCGTGTCGGTCGCCGTTGGCGCGCTCCCCTGCCCTAGGCTTTGGTGTCGGCTCTCTATCGAGACTCCTTCCCCTTTAGAAGGGCTCGCTTCCAGACGTCGGTTCACGATCTGAGTCGTGTTTTCTGTTTCGCAGCGAAGCTTCGGACGATCATTTAGTGCAAAGTGAACGTGAGTGTCATACGATTTGAAAAGTCTATTTTTGCGTGGTATACGGTGACCACCCGTCCCGCGACTCGCGGGACTGTCCCGCATTGAGGGCTCGTGTCCCGCGTCCCGCGAGAAATCCCCAAATCTTCAAAATGTATCGCATTTCACACTGTCGTAAAATTCCCTCTGCAACTCATGGCGCTGCCGAACAGCGGGGCACGGGGAAGCGCGGAGGTCGCTGGTAATCGTGTGATGAGCGAAGAAGACGACGAGGCTGACGGGGGCACGTTCCTGTAGCAATATCTATACTCTGTTTCGCCTTGTGTCGTACCGCAGGAAAGGCTACAAGCGCGAGCTCCTTGCTCTAGTGCACCAGAGTGTAGTGCACATCTCGGCGGCACAAGGATCTCGTGCACCAAGGGCAGCTGCCAACGCTACGAGCTCGCGCTTATAGCCTTCGCTGCGGTTCAACATAAGGTGAAATGTAGTATAGGGAGTATTCACTGGCGGCCATAGCTGTGTGCTCGGCTGCGGAGCGTGTGCTGAACGCGAGCTTCCACAGTTCTTTCGCCACGTGCATTCCGCACCACCAAGATTGCCGGTCTTGGCAGCCTATTAATGCGAGCTCGTTCTGAGCATGCGCTCTAAACAGTGACCTCAAATATGGCGGCCAGTGAATACCTCCTATAGGAAGGACGAGACGGACCATGTCCGCTGGGCTCTATACTTCGTTTCAGCTTCGGTCCAGACGCAGCCAAAGCTACAAGCGCGAGCTCCGGGCTTTCAGCATCCCTGCCAAGCACGCGCGCTCGTGCAGTGCAAGCACTGTTCTGGACCACATGCTCGCGCTTGTAGCATCGGCTGCGTCTGGACCGAAGCTGAAACGAAGTAGACATGAAGCGCGTGTGTCGCCGGCGCTTCGCTCTTCTTTATTCCATGCCTCTTGCCACAGTTCCTAGGGCTCAGAACAGCAGCGCTACGGTGTCGTCTACGCGCGAAATCTTCACGCGGTGGCCGCCGCTCTTGCCACTACAACTCTCTAGAACACTGTAAACCTGAAAAAGATTTACTGCTTCTTATTTTCATTTGATGCATTGAGTTCTGCTTCAGTTGATTTTTGTGCTTTCAGCTTAAAATATATCGCTGGGAGTGAAAATTAGTTTAATTCAGTTGCTGCAATACAATTTGCATGTGTATAAATAGAACAGGATATTAAATGTGTTAACAGAGCCTCGGTTCATGGGGTGCTTGTTCATAAATCCCCCCCCCCCCCCCCCCCCCCCCCCCCCCGGCGTGTTGGCGTGTCCCGCATTTCGCTAACAGGAAGCTTGTGGTCACCCTAGTGGTACTACGACCCACCACCTCCCCGCATTTTAATCGTCTACTGACCATCCTACTTTAACGGTAAATGATGACGTGAAAGCAACTAATTACAATTGTTAATGGCAAAAATTAATAAATTAAAACACATTGTCGAGCTTGACCGAGACATATTCTTTAAATTTTCATTTTGTGCGTGTGATCAATTTTTTTATCCAACAAACTGGAATTTTGCTTCTTATCGATCTAAGTATTGAAAACCGAATGTTTATTTATGTAAACACAGACTAACTTCATGATTCATTAGTGCTTTCGGGAATCCAAGGGCCCCTCTTTTCTCCCTTCATTCAACGTCCTTGGTTGGCATCAATTACTAAATTACTAAGCAATAGTAAATGTAATGTGATTACTGATGGTATCACTCACGAAAATATAACGATTACCTAAAAGCAATAAATACAACTATATTCCTGTCACTGAAGTTGGAAAGGTATGCAATCGGCAGACAATATATAACCAGGGCCGTCTTTAACGCAGGTCATTGAAAAATCGGCCTGATTCCTTTTTTGGGGCATTTGCTTGGAAAAATGGGCGGAGGTAGCTCAGGACTTGTGAGTAACTCTTACGCTTGTTTAAAACAAGACACTAAACAAGAATAAATCTAGAATCCAGCTAATCAACTGTCGCGATTGTACAGTAACGTCCAAGTTGCGCCATACGCTGTACTGTCGATGACGAAGCTTCTGGTTTGAGAGCCATGATGAATAGATTGGAGCAGGAGGAAAAAGTCTGACAGGATTTGAAGCATACCCGTCGTGTTCAGAAGTAGGCTGAATATGATCCACAATATCCGTAAATGACAATCGCACGTTTTTATTTTGAGCCTGATGGCCGTATTTTTTATTTTTTTTTTATTTTTTTATAAACGTTTCATTCCGGCAAGCGCTCGGAGAGCAGCCAACGAAGAGCACGTCAAATCCGGCGCAATCGTGACGTAGTCTGTCTCGGGATAATTAAAGCTGCGGCGAGGCTGACGTTGTCAGGATGTCCTAGCCGTTCCAGCCACCGAAGCGGTCGAAGCACGCCAGCGTTGGGGCCACCGCAACTAACCGCAAAGCTGCTTTTGTGTGAATTTTGAGTGACGAGAATAACCACGTCTAGGACACACAAAAGAGAGTCCCGTTGAGTGGGGAGTTCCTCCCTCCCCTCTTGTGCTGGCCGTAGAGCTGTCGGGATGACGTCAGGTTCAAAGCATGTATACAGTTCAAGGCGAGACAGTACTACCTGTCAAGGTTCATAGACGCGCATTACAAACGAGGCTTTAGCGACATTCACCAGGTGCTCTTTGCTAATCGTTTAATTCGTTTTAAAATTCCTTTTCGTGTCTTTTTTAACAAGATATTGGTGTAAAAAGAAGCTCCGAAATTCCGGAGATGCCTCTTCGGCTGGTTGTTAATGAAAGCAGAACACGGCAGGAAGTTGTTTCCCTGTTTCTTCAAAAAGGTCTAGGGCTGAGGTGGCCAGACGGACATATTCAAAGAGCCATAAAAAGCCGCAAGAAAAAGAGAAGAAAAAGGCGTGATACTTTTTTTAAAATTTGTTCTTTTCAGTTGAATTTGGTGGCCACGGCGAATTTCACTCATAAAGCGATTGCTCAGTATTTTTATTTATTGTGAGTTCGCACTTGTAAGACAGAGACAATGTCCGATGTGTACGTGATGGCACAAATATGACAAAACGCAAACTGCCTTTCGTTCTATATGTCTTTCCTTCTGCTTTTTCTTTTTAAATGGAAAAGGGGGGGGGGGGGGGTGGGGGTGCTGCCAGGGAGCTGCGACACGTCTACGCCGCCGCCAAATGGAGCCGCCAAAAAAGAAACGAAAAGTTCTCTCTCTAGAAGAAAAAGCGAAGGTAATTAACGCTGTTGCCAGTGGACGTAAAAAATGCGACGTTGCTACTTGGGCCTCCGAAGAGCCGCATGAGGCTCGCGCCACCCCTGGTCTATAGGGCCTACACATCTCTCTCTGTCACTGCAGAATTCAAGCGAGTTGATTGGACTATACACGAGAGTCATCATGGATGGGAATGTTTTTTTTTTTTTTTTTTTTTTCGATGGACATCATTAATGATCTCCATTACTCGATGGAGAAGAGTCGTCTACTGAAGAGGGCGAAAGATGTGCAGGAGCTGATTATGGTTAAGCTTCAATCCCAATCGGGCATTTCCGATAGTTTTCTTGCCATTATTGATTACTACCTCCTGTCGACGGTTGTAAACCCTGAACAGAAAAAGAGGGTGTGTGAAAAGGTAGTTTGTTGCACCGGCGTTCGCTGAAGTGTACCTGGATTCCTTTAGATGTGTTGTGTCCGATAGGTTGCAAGAATATTGTCTTCAGATACGTGTATTGTTAAGATACGTGTTGATGACATATTGGTATGCCCTTTTCATGAAGGTATGTCGAACAGTCTAGAAACGTTGATCAGATCGGCAGCACCTGAACTACAGTTCACTGTAGAAGAGCGGCCCGAGAATGGTGTGCTTAAATTTTTAGATTTGCTGATTCATACTGAAGAAGGGTTATGGTGGGAGTACGGCAAAGAAAATTCAAAACCGGTGGACACCACTGGTTTTTATTTTTTCTGCCGTAATGAGTTGCTATTCAAAAACAGTGAAAACGGGTGTTGTTAAGTCACTCATCAGCAATCCATTACACGGGAAACGGAATTAATGGTCCCGGAACAAATGGTCCCGGAATAAATGGTCCCGGAACAAATGGTTCCGGAACAAATGGTCCCGGAACAAATGGTCCCGGAACAAATGGTCCAGGAACTAATGGTCACAAGTACAAACTAGGAAAAATGGTCCCAGATAAATATCGCCAATGTGGCTACTGCGTTTTCGGATAAATCCGATAAAATCCAATAACACTCGCCGAATTTCGAGGCTGCCGGTTGCACGAACTCGACCGGTTTTACCACTACGCGTCATGACGAGATGGAAGTAATTCGAGTTTCATGGCTTCAACAGTATGGTTGCACTCACTTGATCGACTGACGTTTTAGCGAACGCCCACGTTTCACCGAATAACACTTTAGCGAATAGTCGGCCGCCGCGAAGCGGCGTTTACGGGTGGGCTAAGTGGGTTCACATTTTTATAATGAGCCGCCGCAGACTGTCGCCGCGAAGTGGCGTAAGCGCAGTGCGGGGGGGGGGGGGGGGGGGGGGGGGTTTAACACGCGCCCCCGTGATTCATTATAACGTCGATACGCTGAAATGTCGCTGTTTGCTAAAACGTCATTCGCTCATGTGACATGGACCGGTAATAACTCCTATAATATCGTATAAGATCACTAAATTAACAGTTAGGAGATAACTGTAGGACAGTAGTCATTTCTAAAATATTCTGACGATTTTGAATAAAATTAAGTTCAATTAACCCGACCACTTTCTTCAAAGTAACCGGCCTCAAAATATAGACGAGATCCTTCATTCCATCAGGAAATCACTGATTGCATAACGGATGAAGTATATTGCATGGTATATCTTAGTTTCAAAACAGTCTTCTTATGGGATCATTTTTTCCTATCTTGGACTTGGGACCATTAGTTCCGGGACCATTAGTTCCGGGACCATTTGTTCCGGGACCATTACTTCCGGGACCATTAGCTCCGGGACCATTTGTTCCTACACCCCCCTTAGACAGGTCTTGTATCGATTTCATAACTCAATTGCTGGAAAGGCAGGGGAGAAGAGTGAGAAGTGCCGGTTATTAAGATGGGTTCATCAAAAGGCAATTATCTTTACAAATCGCAGACAAAAGTGAAAGAACAAAAATCAAAGAACAAATTTGCTGTGATCCCGTATTATCATAGAATATCACGTAACTTGAAAGCATGTGCCAAAAGGTTCGATGTATAGATGAAGTTTTAAGTTTAAATTTTAGATTGAGTAAACTCACGCCTTATCAAGTGAGTGCAAAAAAGCCCATCGTGAGAAGTCGGTCCCCTGCGAAAATGGTGTGGTCTTTGGCTTGTGGTTCTAAGTACGTAGGACAAACCTCAAGGTGTGTCAATGACAGATTAACTGAGCACAAGAGAAACGTAAATAATAACGCAGCTAATTCGGAAATAACTATACATGTTCACGAATGCAATAATTGTAATTCACACTGGTCGTCAGCAGAAATAGTACCAGAGAGGTAAATAATATCAAGAAAGTTGGAAGAAAGACAATCCGGATAAAATCTATAGGAAACTGTTAGGCTTCTTTGCAGCTTGATGGTAATTCTAAAAAAAAAAAAAAAAAAAAAAGCTTTTGCAACTTTAATTTTTTTTTTTTTTTTAGTAAGAACGATTTGGTGTTGGTTGTCCTTTTATAATATTTTATTTTTAAAATATAAGTTGGGGGGCGAAATGCGGGGTCAACCTTGCAGCTTTGTTGTGCGTCAGAGCATCGTGTTACTACATTTTTTTTTTAAATTGTGACTTCTTAATTAACAAGGCAACCCAGAAGTTTTTTTTTTGTTTTTTTTTTTTTTTTGTACAATCTAAAGTTAATTGCTGTCTATGTTTTTGTTTTGTTTTTTCTTAAGTGGATGTGTTTTTTTTGTTTTTTTTGCGTGTCCTTGAAAAACAGGATGTTCTGCAGTCTGGTGGCGTCATGGATCCGTGTAAGGAGAGTGATTAAAGAAAATGTTTAACTAAGTTAGAGGCGTTTTCTCTCCCTGTTGCTTTGTCTGCCGCTGTCAAAAATTTTCTCAGTCTATGCCAGTCTTTGGTTAGATTCCTCATGGTAAACTTCCACCGGCTCGCCTGCGCACAAGCTGTATTTTCGTTTTCTGAGAGACTCGCGAGGCATAATCTCAAAAGCAGCGGAATATACGTCCTTTCAACAAGACTCGAGAACAAACTCATTCCGCTGCATTTTACTACGATCTTGAACCAGAAGTGAACTACGCAAGATGTAGTTACCACGTCTCTTGTGCTAGTGTGCGCGCGTGCGTGTGCATGCCAGCGCGTATATGTGTATGTGAGAGAGAGAAAGAGAGAATTCAGAGGCATGTCACATTAAAGAAGCATCTGTCCAATATGGGATTCGCGCTTTCATTGGCTTCTGTAATGTTTCTGTCCCAAACCAGTTACTCCCTTATATTCATACAGTTTGTCGATTATGCTATCAAAAAATTGACTTTGCCTGCCATTTCACACTCCTCTCAATTCGCATTTGTTGTCGTGAACGATGTCGTTGCTGAACCTCAGACTCCGTACTTGAGTGCTGTGTTTCCTATTGCGGCGGATAATTTCACTGCAGATCAAGCCTTCCACGATGCCGCTCTACGAGCCCGACTTGCCATTCGAGGAGGCCACCTTCGGTATGGGCTGCTTCTGGGCGCCAGAGTCGATGTTCGGCTGCTCCAAAGGGGTGCTCAGGACTCGGGTCGGCTTTGCAGGCGGGGCCAAGAAAGACCCGACCTACCGTTCTTTGTAAGTCGACTTCGCACGCATCCGGAAAATTGTACTTGGCACAAGCCGACTTGTCACTCACAAGCTGAAATATCATATCAATTACATTTAATGAAAGAAACATATTCTAATAAAAATATTAATTCAATCGGACCATCGATCAGGATTTATCTGGGTGAGAAAAAGCTAGAGTAGACTCAGTAGAATAATAATAATAATAAAAAAAAGACCACCGATGCGCATCTAATACCCCTGTCAGACGGGCACGTTAAATGACATTTAAGCAAAATGACATTACAGCTCGGCCAATCCGCGTGCTTAATACGCCACGCTGCGCGTGCACCCGCCACGTGCAAAACCAGCATCACGAGCTGATTCGCTGAGCGGTGGATGACATTCGATCAAAATGACATTTACTTTCCCGTCTGACAGGGGTATAAATCTACGAATTTACCTATTCTTATTAGCTAATCCTATTTGCTTTATTTTTGGTAATTAAACCAACATTTAACATAAAGTGACTTCGAGATTATGTTCGCTCGGTGTCATCAGCTATTTGAGAATAGATTTTAATACCGATAGTTATAAAAAAAACAAAAAAAACCTTGACATTTACCAATTTCGACGCCCTGCAAGCTTTCCGGTGGATCAAACTATGGACTCAATATTTGCTCCCTCCTCGTACCAAGCGGGATTTTTTTATCTGCACAGCATCAACCGGAGGGTCACGTGACACTCGAGTGACGCCGCCTCTCTACTGGTGAATTCCGCTCGCAGATCTCGAGCGCTCCAAAAGCGCTCCATTTGGAGCGCGCATATTCCGCTCGCAGATCTGGCTCGAGTTGGTCATCTTCAGCTCGTAGATCTCTGGCAACGCCCGCTCCACGGAGCGCCTCAAACTCCGCCGAACTTGCTCTGCGGGATTTCACAGATCTCTCCGGAAATTGAGAGAGCGGCCCACGTGATTTCCTTTGCGCATGCGCGGCGAGGTTGGCGAGGTCGGCGGGCCCGACGGGTCGTCGAGTTTGATCTGTTCGGGTGCATCGGTTGTTTACGTGGGATTGTGACGGCTCGAACGCTTCTACGTCGCGTAGATCAGGGATACAAAGCCGGGACTGTGGAGCGTGGTAAATCGTAAGTGCTGACATCTGTGATCGTGAGAGGAAGAACGACAGGAAAGCCGGAGGCAGACGCAAGGTTAGGCCTGTTCATTCCGCAGCCAATGATTGTTTACCTTTTTACGCGGCACTCCGCCGGCGTTTTCCCGTGCAATAAAGCAAGAAGAGATTAGGCAACGACCGTGCAAGTGATGGTTTGTTACCTCTGTGTTTATTAAAGTCGTACCAGAAATCTGAACTCCACCGCTGGCAATCGCTGTCCGTGCCCCGCCGCTTCGACGCGGCCGAAAGTTATGTGACGGTGCCGAACGCGGACGTCTTCGTTATTTGCGACATGAGCGCCGTGGTACGTATAATTTCGCCCGGCCTGTGTCGCGCGCGTGTTATTTCTGCGTCGGAAAGATCAGTCGGCTCAGGCGTTGGTGGGCTTGTCAAGTGAGCGCCTGGTCAAGTTCGAGCAGCGGCCATTTTGAACGGCGGAGGGGAAAGCGATGGGGAGGGGTGTGGGGGAGGTCGCTCCAAAAAGGCGAGTTTATCTTCCCCTCGTCGATTCGGAGCGGGTCCCACGGAGCGGAATTTTGCCTCCCTCGCGGATTTTGGAAAGCGCTCCGGATCTACGAGTGGAATTCACCATACGTCACGCATCTCTGCCCGGGGGGGGGGGGGGGGGGGGGGCACGCGACGTTCTTTTTCTTCGCGTTTTGTTGCTTGGCTTTATTGGGTTCGTCGATCGTCAAGCTGATCGTTCCGCGAGCGGCTAAGCTCGGCCGCCGCGAAGCAGCGTTTACGGGTGGGCCAAGTGGATTAAGCCGCCGCAGACTGCCGCCGCGAAGGCAGCCCGGGGAAGGGGGGGGGGGGGGGGGGGGGTGTAACACGCGCCCCCGTTATAACCAAAACCGAAATGCGTGACGCAGAGAAACGACGTCACTGGAGCATCATTTGGTCCTGATTTCTTACAACAGAAAGGAAGAAATATTCTAACTCTGGGTTGATAGAAAAACTCCACCTGCTGACAGCTACCAATCATGTCGGCACCGACTATGAGTATTCACTGCATGAGGGTTGCGTGCAGACGACCTTTTCTACGCCTGATTTCATACAATCACAGTTATTCTTGACAAACAACATTGTCTACCCACGCAAGCAACCACATGTGAGGTTTAGAATATTCTGTTTTGATTGTGGCGTGGCAAGTAGCGTATAGTTTTTTTTTTTTTTTTTGCAATCCAAGAAATAGATTGCTTCTGGGTTACCTTGGTCTCGAATGCATGTCGAACACAAGAGAGCACGAGCTGAATCGCAGTGGGAAATGAAAACAGTAATGATAAACAAGTGTGTAGTATAACGTGAAAACTGAGGCAGCGGCACATATGCAGAAGGTAGGCTTTGTTTCGCCAAATACGTTACCAGTAAAGTACTGTAAACGACTTAATTTTCGCGGACTCAAGTTTTCGCGAATCGGGCCAAAGCTGAAAATTTGAAATTATTCGCGGGTTGTAATTTTCGCTAATCGAGTGTATCTTCCGTAGTGTTCACATATTGCCCGAATTATTCGCGGGACGTATTTTTCGCGAATTGTAGGCGATTTGCAAAATTCGCGAAAAATAGGTCCTCGCGAAAATTTAGTCGTTTACAGTATTTGGTTTCACCGTGCGAGAGAAGCGGAACCCACAAGCGGGGAGCATGCTGCCCTGAATTACTCTTCCAGTGAACAAGCGCTCGTGCTCGGTAGAGCCGTTCGAAGCATGGAGCAGGGGTGCTATGCTGCGCTTTTTGGACTCCCAGGGGACTTGGAAGAAGGAAGTGACGTCAATGACTAGAGCGAACGCATTTTGGATGTTGACGAAAGAAAACAAAATCAACATCCAATCTGCATTTGCTGCGTTGTTGACGTCACTTCCTTCTCCCTAGTCTCCTGGGAGTCCAAAAAGCGCAACATAGCTCCCCTGCTTTTATAGCTTTTGGTATGCTCAGACCTAAATTCATTTAGGCGTTAAAGTGCTATCGCATTTAAGAAACAATTGTAATCAATTATATTGTTTCCTTTTTTTAAGAAATGCACCTATGTTTTTTTTTTGTTTTTTTTTTTTGTCTTTTGCGTAAACGGTGCCATTTTCTTAGTTATATAATATTTTTCAAGAAGTCTGACCGGGGGCCGGGGAATCGCCCCCACAGGTTCTAAACCAGGGGGGGCATTCCCCCACACTCAAAGCTGTTCCGACCGCCCCCCCCCCCCCCCCCACACACACACACACACTGTAGAAAGAAAAGTGCGGGTTTTTAATTTTGTGCATTGTGTTTAATATGGTTTCTATGTGTATATTATATGCCTGTATGTACGTATCAGTAGTTGGTGACATGTATTCTTTCTTTGGAAGCCTTGCTAACCCGTTCGTTGGAAGTTGTCAGTCATTGTTTGTCCAGTATGTGCGTTCTCACTAATAAATCTCCGAAGATTCTGTCAGACTACAGCCTTCATTTCTCTGCACTGCGCTTCGTCAGTGGTCGTCGATATATATATATATATATATATATATATATATATATATATATATATATATATATATATATATATATATATACAAAGAGAGAGAGAGAGAGAGAGAGAGAGAGAGAGAGAGAGGTGGGTGAACTACACGATGCGACTTGAGCCCCCAGACGTCGTCCCCACACATCAAATATACTTCCGGAGCCCCTGACGTGGAGTGAAAGCTCGCGCTGCAGAACCCAGGGATCCTGGTTACAATCCCCACCCCTGCCCGTTTCAATCTGGATGAGCATCGTACCGGCATGCGGTCGTGTATCACTACTGCGTGGTGTACGTTAAAGACTCCAGGCTAGCGGGTGTACTGGACTGGCTAAATTTCTCATCTCCACCTAAGAGACAAGTCGCCCGTTGAGGCAGACTAAGTTCTAGGCTGTATAAACATACACAAACCTTTTTTTTTTTTTTTTTGCATGACCTCGTGCTTTTGGCGCTGCTGCCATGCCTGGCCTCCAGTGGTCTTCTTTATCAATTAACGGT
>JABSTQ010005437.1:0-24610 GCA_013358835.2 Ixodes persulcatus
AGTTTTGTCAAAGGAAGTTGGCACCGCCCGTGTTGCTCCATTTGACGACCGCAACGTAAGTTTCTGCCGCCGCGGACATCCAAGTTTTAGCCACTGCGATGAACCTAAGTCGAACGCCACGTTGGCAAAAAAGCAAAGTCCCGTCCCTGAGTGTTGAGCAAACAGACACGTCGTCCGTTTCTGTTGTGTTTTCTATTCTACATGACAGCGCTTTAAATATTCAAGTATATTATATCAACAAACTCTCCTGTTTATTTTTAGAGCTGTTTTACAAACCTCGTTTACCGATGCCAGATCAAGTGTCTAGAAATCGCTGCAAAGGAATGAGATTGTTTTCTGGCTTTCCTAAGTAATTATTTCTTTTTTTAATATATGACATTAAAATGAGGACTCTATGGTGCTTTCAGGTTTTGTTGTTCACTGTTAATTATTAGCATCTTCAATTGTGGTTGGTGGCGTAAATTGCTAACACTGTCATTTTACCTCGCCTAACAGCCAGTAGTCTCGTCCACATGCATTAAGCTGCTTGCGCATCAAGAAAAATGCAAGCCGACACTACAACCTGCATAAAAAAAAATTTCAGAAACAAATGTGGCACACCTTCGTGAAAAGGTTAGGGCCCAGTTTGTCTATGCTCGATCGCTAACTCAACGATGAAGTTAACTCATCGATCGCTGATTTGCTGCCCTTTTTGTCACGTGATGTGAAGTTGCGTTTGAGTTTTTCCCTAAGGATTTCGGTGAAGTTCGAGCTATGCTGGTGAAATAATAAAGTTTGCTGTGATATCAGAATGTCCTCACGAATGAGTTTGGCGATGGAGATAACTTTGCAGTCGTCAGGCAGCCGGAGTTGCCAAAGTCAATGAAGATGGCGACGTACACGCTCGCGAGCTTTCACGGCGAGCTTTCACCGCGAGCAAAGCGAGCCTTCACGAACCATTGCTACGTTTTTTTATATGTTCGCTTCAAGGTTCGTCAAGGACGTAATCGGGGAATATTGCCCGACACTCGCTGGCTCTGACAATTGCCACAGAAGCCTTAGGGGCGTCGCGAGAGGCCCCATGTGCTGACCGCCGAGTAGCAAGTGCTCTCAGCTTCTGCGCTGCTAACGGCACATTTTGCTGCAATGAAGACATCACCGTGCATCGGTGCGCTGTCGATCGCGTTCTGTTGAATTCAGAGGCTACGATCAATCACCCGGGGCAAAGGGAAGACGGAAAGACGATAACCAAGTAGTTCAGCGATGCGAATTCAGCGGTGTGGCCAGTAAATGCTCTTACGTATTGATACGCTGTGCTCTAATTCAGTCTAAATACAACATTTTCTCAATGCGCTTGCACAAGCTCTCAGTAGAAAACGGGCGCCTCATTCAACGTGACGAGTGTCATGCGAGATTGTCGCACGCATTCAAGCCTACTCGTGATCGCATGTGTATCAATTATCCAAAGGTCCTGGGCCTCAACATCGGGAAATTGTTCAGCTGCAGCATGCTGTGTACGTTTTCACTTTACGATGGCCAAACTCAATTGACGCTGCACCTCTTTTGCTCTGCAAGGGTTCAATTTTGGTATTGTGCAAGGCAAGTAAAATACCTCCACATTTTTTTCTTGCAAATATATAATTTTTTACGTTGCAGGCTGCACTAGCTCCAAGTAGAGGCTGCACTAGCATAGAACGCCTCTATCTAGTCTTGATGAGCTTTTGGAAAACTGAAAAGGTTATGAAACATTCATGTCAGATACCGTCTCGCTGATGTGTCAGTGACTAACCCCTAAAGCCATGGTTGCACACCAATTCCTTGCAAACCCAATTGATGCTGTGCTGTCCCGAGGCGAAGCTTAAAAAAAGTAGAGCAGTGAATAGGATGCGCAAAAGCACGTTTCAGTGGTTGCAAAGGTACTGGGCACAGCAACATCATTTGACTTTCTGTACAATGTGGTCTCGTATAGCTCTATTTTGCCCCCCCCCCCCCCCCCTCAAACCCCAAGAGTCCGACACCGAGGATGGTGAGAGCTTCGACAACAGGGGACACCTCTGCACCCCAAGTATGTGCTGCCTACCAGGGTCGCCCTGCTAAAACGTGAAGCCTGGCAGCTCACGAGCCTGTTACAAGCTGTCTCTCAAATGGTCACATCTGCGAAATATCTTTTTGTGCATCCGCTTGCAATGTTGTGTCATGCTTTGAAACTTGCGAATCCAGTAGACACGGCAAGTTCCTTTTGACTGCTGAGTGGTCTACCTAGCAGACAGTCCAAGCGGCATTCAATTCTCTCGGGGTCCTTTATAGACAAACTATTATGGATGAACAAGCAGTTTGACACACGGACACTTTTTTTGGTGTGAAGCAAATGCATCAAAAGGACTCACCCCAAGCCCATGACAGGCAAGTCTGGTATTTCAGAAAATGCTGTTTCATATTAGGCAGAAAGAGATAGACATGACAAGTACATTTTCTTTTTTTCTTTATGGCTGTGGTACCTGGGCTGCAGAAACGCCACATCAAGCATGTGCTGTCGGAGATTGTTTGGTATGGCACCTAAACTTGGAACTTTGCATGCTTGTGGTAAGTTAATGCTTCTGAAAAAGCTTTTCAACAAAATGTTTTTGACAAGGTTAACCTGGAAAAAATGCAAATTACATAAGCTAGACGCCAAGGCACTACATCCGAGAGAATAAAAATGAAAGCCGTTTACAACTCCCTGTAACGCCGAATTGGAACGCAGCTCTTGAGGAGGAGGAGGAGGGAAGGGTACTCAGGGGGGGGGGAGGTCACGTGACCTCGGGGGGGGGGGGGGGGGGGGGGGCTCGCGCGGTGCATGTTCCAACATGCACCGCTTGGGGGGGGGGGGGGGGGGGGAGCTCGAGCGGTGCATGTCCCAACATGCACCGCGCGGTTACGCCGACGGCGACGGCGACGCCGACGCCGCTCAAGCCGGAAACGGGCGCCTAAGAGCTGCGCTCTAAAACAGGGCCTCCTCACAAAGGAAGAAAATGTGAAGAGTTAACTGTGGTTGCTGGTATCTGGACGATCGGAGTTTCACCGCCGTACCACCGTTCATTGTGAAAGTTCTGGTTCCCTGTATATGAAATACACGTTGACAACAGAATTCGCGGTACGAGTCTCGGTACATAAACACTTGCACCGAGAATTGCTGACCTAAAAATTGTACTCCATGTATGGCAATTTTTTCGGGTATGACCAAGATACTGCTGCAAATTTTTTTATGCTCTACTAAAATCATGACAGACGCAAAATGGTGTCTAGAGAACATGTTTAATTGTGGATGAAAATTCTGCAACCCCATGAGGTGCAGCAGAGTGTGGTCAGTGAAGATGACTGCTGGGCATGTGCGGCTGCTTCTCCCTCCACAGCATGCAGGCAATGTAATTAAAAATTTTCCCGGTTAGAACCAGATGTGCCCCAAACATCCCTTCCTTCGTTCGCAGTCTACGTAGCGTTTTTCAATTAAGATGGAGAATTTTATTTTTTTCCAGATGGCGGGCATATTAGAGTAATTCTCGATATTTTATTGTCGCACGAAAAGTCGTGTTCGTTATGATGATGTGCGTTATGATAATGAATCTCCACCCAAGGCCTCTGATTGGCTCTGCTGGGTTAAGGGTCTGCACATGCAACGCAGTGGTATAAATTATATGTATTCTACATTTGGTTGGTCAACTCTTTTCATCACCTGTGACGTCGTTCATGTGGAAAGAAAAAAAAAAACTATGCGCCACCAATGAACACCGTCCGGCTAAAGCTTCCATGTTGAGTGAGGTGTCTAGAAGAGTTCGAAAATTCCCAAGATCTTTATCTGGTTCTAAAATTACGCTTCGAGATGTCCGGTCGGAAGCACCAAAGTGGTGCGTCTAAACGAAAGGCAAAGTTAGCGAGAGAAGAGCACGAGAAGAGACTACCAAAAATGACAAAGTATCTAGTGAATGAAGCTTCCGCGGAGTCGCACGATTGCTCCATCGTGAGTCCCCATTTGAAAATCCCTAGCAGCATTAGTACAGACACCACTCCTGCGAAAGACTCGTCTACTCCACCCTGCCCTCGACTTACTGATGAGCGCCAAGCATCCACTCTTCCTGGTCCTCCGGATCCTGAACAAAGGATACCCACCTCACCAATTCCTTATTGGTGAGCAACAGATGTCGATTGAGCACTGTCCTGTTCCGCGGCAAGTGACGTCAATTCTACCTGGCCCAGCCCCTACCGCCGACCTCCACGCGTCCGTTCTCCCCTTTCCGATCTGCTCTGCTGTTGATCAACGAGCACCAACGCTCCCCGGTCAGATTCCTGCTGCTGACAAGCACCTTCAAACGACACTCCAAGAGCCCTTTCACCTGTTCCCTGAAAGTTTGGATGATCGTCGTGCCACCCACGACGTAGGCCTCGAGAAAAAAGATCAGCTGCCTTCATGTTTGGACGGAAACCTGGCAGCTCACAAGCATATTGAGGTAGGCTCCGTGACTTCCCGTGACCCAGCTAACTGACCTGCTGTTATTACTGACCGGTTTCGGGGTGAATGCATTGAGAAGAGACCGATGTATTTTCAAAATTGAGCAGAGACTTTTCCGTCTTCCGAAAGGCAATACAAAAGCCAGAAACGCTATATGTCACCTGCTCTTTTTGCGCGAAGGCTGTAAATGGGGAAGCGTACGAGAGGCACTGGTTAATGTACTCGAAGTCGAAAGGTTCCGTTTATTGTTTCGTGTGCACACTATTTTCGACCCCGAGTGAGTCGAGTTCCTTCACCAGGCATGGCTTTTTTGACTAGAAAAGAGGAGAGGAAAAGGTTTGCGCACATAAAAAAAGTGTCGAACACAGGACTTCCATGTCGGCACGGCTATCCCGGTCTAATTCGGGCAATACCGTTGACAAGGAGCTCGTCCAGCCCCTCGTCACTCAGACCGCTTACTGGACAGAGGTATTAAAGCGCGTGGTCAAGCTTTTAGCTGAACGAAACCGAGCGTTTAGGGGAAGTGAGGAGGTTTTTGGTTCCCCGCGAAATGGAAATTATATGGGAGTGCTTGAAGCCAATGCCCAGTTTGATCCCTCTCTGGGCGAACACATTAAGCGCCATGGAAGCAAGTGGAAAAGCTACCCTCATACCTGCCAAAAACAATTTGTGACGAATTTATCGAGACCGTCTTGTTGACGAGTTTAAACGGGCAAAATATTTCTCTTTAATAATTGATTCGACTCCAGACCTTACCCAGGTTGATCAGCTGTCAGTTTATTTACGCTCCTGTTTAAAGGGAGAAGTGCATGAACGCTTTCTTGGATTTGTTCTGATTGAATCGCATACAGGGTTGTATATTTTCGATACCGTGAGGTCTCTGTTGACAAGCAACGGCATCTCGATTGACGACTGCAGGGGCCAGGCATATGACAACGCGAGTAATATGTCGGGAAAGTACAAAGGACTGCAAGCGCAAGTTAAACACCTCAACAAGTTGGCCGTTTACGTCCCGTGCGCAGGCCATTGACTAAACTTAGTTGGCGCGTGTAGCGTCGACAGTTGCCTTGAGGCCGTCAAATTGTTTAGTGTAACTCAGAAACTGTACGCGTTCTTTGTTGCCACTCCTAAGTAGTGCAATGTTGTTTAGACAGCATGAGCGAAACTGGTGAACACCTTGTTCTAAAAAGCCTCTCTGAAACCAGGTGGTCAAGACATGCCCAATCACGTAAGGCCATTCGTAAAAATTTTAAGGCGATTCAGTGTTGCGTTGAATCTATCTCAAAGAACGGAGAAGAAAACGGTGATACCCGGAATGAAGCGCGCTCTCTTTTTAAGGGAGCTGTGCAACGATTTTAACGTTAAAAGAACTGGCATCTTCTACTGTTGACATTGTTTATATTGTCACAAGGGACAGAAAACACATCTCCTTCCTTCGAAATGTTGCGATTCTGCCGCGAAATCGCGAGGCAAAAATGAGAATATTCTCCAACCTGCAGCCGCGAGCGGCGGCCATAAGAACCATGCGGCATGACTTCAATGGGGGTCTTGTACAAAGATAGCAAGTTGTGCGAATACCTGCTCGATAAAAGGTAATTTTTCTATAAATCTTGTCGTTCCAACATAAATATAAACGCGTCAAAAACCTGGTATCATCGACAAAACTTTTATGATGCGGAGTTTTAGTGGCGCCATCTATCCGAGGTCAACAAAACCGTCAGCTCTATCTGCTACCGCGAGCAGATAGAGCTGACGGGCAGAGCCGGACGGGGATGGCCGGACCCGGATGAGACTTTCATCCTTTCACCATATACTGTATTGTTCGCGCTACGCCAGCACGTGGTCACGCGGTCGCGAGCAGATTAGTTCTCGCTGTTCACTGATGGTTCTAGAGAGAGAGCTTCACCGGAACCCCGCGCGACCCCATTGACGTCACAGCGCACGTGACTCGAAAGGTGGTGAAGGGGTTGAAAGAAGCCGAAAACCTCAATCTTTGTCCATTTGTAAAATAAAAACTAGGACATGCAGGCAAAAGCGGTGTTTGTTCTTTAGTTCAGGAAGGTCGAGACACAAACTCCCAAATTATTTAAGCAAAGCACTGAACTTTTCGCACAGCTCCTTTAAGAAAATGGCAAAGCTCGAGACCGCGTTTATGACCATTTTCTGGAGTGAAATCTTGGAGCGTTTTGACAAAACCAGTGCCGCACTCCAGAAGCCCGGCTTAGATACTTCGACTGCTGTCGATCTTCTGAGCTCTCTGAAAGGGTTTGTTAATTCATTGCGACCTCTTTGATACCTTTGAGGTGAGAGCACGCATGTTGAGTACCATTCAGTGTTATCAGGATGAGGGCAAACGTATCGTTTCGAGAAAATACCCGGACGGAAAAAGCGATTGTGCGCTACAAGGCAGGGAAAAGTTTCTTATAAACCCCTACAATGTTGTACTTGACAGTCTGTGCTCTGCTTTGCGGGTGCGAAGGTTGCCTACGCCGAACTCTGCGAGAAGTTCGGGTTTTTAAAATCGCTGACAGAAGTTGGGAGCGAGATATGTCTCTGACCCAGCAGGCCGAGAAGTTGGTGAAAACCTACAAAAATGATTTTGAGCAGCATTTTCAGCCGAGGTAATTCAGTTTTCAAACGTTCTGCAAAGTTCTGTATGCCAGGACACGAGTGCCCAAGAATTAATGCAATGGCTGCACGAAAGAAAACCTATTCATGTGTTTCCAAACCTATCGATTGCATTGCGAATATACCTAAGCATACCAGTGGCAAATTGTGAAAGCGAGCGATTGTTTCCTAAGTTGTCACTGATAAAGAATCGCCTTCGTTCTAACATTCTGGATGGGAAGCTGAACTCGCTCGCTATCGTGTTAATTGAGGGTGACCTTCTCCACGGTTTTATCTTTTGAACAAACTATATCAGATTTTGTCAAAGCGAAGGCGCGAAGGATGCCATTTTAGAGAAGGAATCAGTAGTGCTATATACTTATGTGTTCGCGCCATCTGTCCTAACTTCCACGTTGTCGAGAAAGCGCTTAGCTGCCAATAAGAAACGTCGAAGTTGGCTCTTTGTCTCGTGTTTGTTATTCTTACGATATCCTTTCAGGTCAAGAATGTAAACCTCAGCATTCAGTCATTTGCTGTGTTGGTAATTTAAACCTTCTGATGATTGGCTTTTTTTTTAACTCATTAGAAAGGGTGCCCGTGAGAAGCATATCTATCGCTTGTTTGGTGTCGTATTTGTCAATAGTTTCCAATGTCTGCATTTTGGTACATTGTTTTGTAACCTAGTGTTAGTAATTTCCAGTTGTACTGTAGCATCCACTTTATCGTTCGTGTTGCCTTATATATTGTATAGTATTAATTATATGTACTCGTTGTGTGACATATGTACACATTCTTGCTCTGCTGCTCTGTGATGTTTGTGTTAGATTTTAATAAACAATTTTTTTAAATAGAGTTTTGTCTACTTACGGGATTAGGGGTCTAAACATTTCCGGAAAACAAAATCCGTATAAAACGGATGTTCGAAGTAAATGCAGCCGTTGGTGCCTCCAAGCAAACGTTTGATGCGTTTCTCGCTTTCCTTAGAATGATGATATAATGGGGGGGGGGGGGGGGTGCAAAGTGCTCATTAGCCCAGGGCTTCTATATTTCTTGATCCGGCCTAGGTTTCGTCGACACAAACGTTTCGACACTCGTTACACGAATCGCACGCTGTAGGCACATTTTGCCACGCGTGTATCACTGAGGTTCTTGCTGAAAAACTACCGTTTGGTGATTCCAACTGGGAGTTCCAAAACACAATTGGTTGTGGTTCCAACGGGAATAAGTACCAATAGGAAGAATGCCTGGTTCCAATTGGTATTCTTCCAATTGGGAGTTCCAAAACGCGACTGGTTTCCGCAAATTGGTTCAAATTGGATAGCCAATCGGTCTTAATGGGCATTTTTAGCTGGGATTATTTGAGTTGTAGACCCAGAAGCGTGAGCTAGCGCCTAGTGCGATCAGCTGCAACTGGAATCCCACTGGTCCCAGTCTAACTGGGATCAGTCTAACTGGGACCAGTTGCAACTGGGACGTAACTGGTCCCAGTCTAACTAGAGCCCAACTTGTCCCAGTCTAACTGGGACCAGTTACAACTGGGAATTATCCCTTAAACCAGTTGAACTGGGACCAGTTGGATCCCAGTAAGAAATTTTCACCTGCGCGCAGCACGTGCCGCATGAAAAAGGCACAACTCGTCGAAAACAAGTTTCGCCGGTCTCGCGGCGTGATCAAAGTTCCTTGGCACGCCGAAGTGCTGCGTCTCTGTCTTCGCACGCTTGGATACCGACGAAGAATCGACTCTGCGGCTAAGTGAAGGTGTGTCGCGCGTAGATGTCTTTCGTAAAAATTTCTACGTGTTCTCAACGGGAAGTCTCAACAGGGTCTGCAGGGTCTTAAAAACTTCTTCGGCGAATGAGCCGAAGGAGTAAAAAACCTAGCTGTCTTCAGTACGCTGCCGCCATCCTCTGCAACGCTAGCAAAAACGCAATTTCGCGGCATGCAAGATGGCCGTCCGGCGGCTTGACTCGCGGAAGTGGGAACACGATCCATAGAGGTCAGTGGGCCTGTCTTGGCATAATGGTTTCTTTTTTAGACTTACGCTAGGTGGCGCAAGCAATCGCCCCTTACAAAAGATATAGCCATCAACATCCAGCCAACCGGCTTTACAAACGTCACGAGGGCAACCAAAACGAAACTAAATCTGGTCGGCCAACATTGTTGTCAATGATGAAGTAAATTAAAAAAAAAAGTTTTATTGCTAACTATCACTTGGCACAAAATGTCTTTTGTTTATGAAGTAAAGGAACAAAAATTGACACGCTCTTAACTTTGAAACGGTTGTGCACAAAACTCGCATCCCGCATCGCCACCGACGCCGAACGATAATGGTGATTTGGCTTTCTTTTCAACGAAAAGGTATTGTGGTGCAAATACATAGTGCAACTGAAAAATAGAGAGTGAAACATTGGAAGCAGAACATTAAAAATTTATATTTCAGGCCAACGAACATTCGAAGGTGTGGGGCGCTCGGCCCGCCACACGGCGGCCAACCGGCGACTAGGGGGGGGGGGGGGGGGGCGGTTCCCGGTGGATGACGAGCATAAAAGGGATGGCCGGTGCGGCCGAGACGGAGTTGCCCTGGGAGTTGCGGCCCGGAGTGTTGGCCGGACGAGCAATGGTAATAAACCCTCATTGACCACAAGGAACGAGTCGTCTGGTTGATCACCTGCGGCGGACGGCGGAAGTCGAACGCCACAAAGGTTATGAAACAACAGACGCATGTTGCGTGTTAACCTGGTATATTGAAGCCCTATCTGAGTGACATTTGTACCCTATTTATGCCTCGGAACAGCACCGCTGTAAACATGTAGGACTAGAGTTGACCAGAAATATTGTCATAACTGATAGTGCATAAACAAGCAGGCTCATTTTAGAACAGTGAGTTCACATATGCTAACATTCTTTTCAATTACAGTCCCGTCGATTCCGCAGCGGATTGTTCGTTCGGCCCAGGAAGTTGCCATCTCAAACACTATGTACGAACAACATGGGTCAAGCTGTTTTCAGACTTGCCACACAACCAACAAGACAGTGATTTCCCTACACACCCCCTTTGTTTTTCTGAAGGCACTGACTTGATTCGCAACGACTCTATTCTCAATGCCCCCCCCCTAATTTGAATTCTTGGGGAAACCCCTGCAACAGGATGTTTTTTTTTTCGTCGTGAAAAAATACTCAAGTCTACTGTCACGGACATTCGCGCACACCATTTTTACACATACGTTTCTAAGTACACGACCCGCACCACTTCCAAGCTGTGCGTGGACTCCTTCGCGAAACACAGAAGACCATGCCGCGGAACCTCTGTTATTTCTAAATTTTGGCACAAAGGCTGATATCTCTCGGCTTAGTTTATGGTGACAGGTTATGTCCCAAATGTTATATAGTGTGTGCAAGTTTGAAAGAGCTATCCGAGCTCGACGGCGACAGAGCAGCTCAAATGTCATCACAGGAGGATGTTGCGGATACACCTTACAGTCCCACAAAAGAGGCCTCAGGAAGCAGAAAGCGTTTCGCAAAGGACCGCGAGAGCCCTAAGCCATCCAAGTGCAGAAATGCGGATTCAAATTGTCACAAACCGAATCTCTTGGAGAGGACAAATAATTGCTGCGCGATTATAAGTCTTTTGTGGGTAGCCTTCGAGAAAAATTTAAAAGCTCGAAGTCCAGACCAGAAAAGCTGTTAACTCTAGCACTATGCCCGCATCTCGGACAATATCCGAAACTAGTGGATATTTTGGTTGCGGCAAGAAGATAGTGCGATCTGCCAGACGACTCCGAGACATGAGAGGAATTCTCGAAAAACCCTATAAACAAGAAACTCGCCCACTGTCCTCCGAGGTAAAAACCTCAATTATGCCTTTTACCAAGATGACAGGATATCGTACTGTCTTCCTGAGATGTAAGACGTCCTGTACGGAAATCGAAAGCGGCTTCTTTTGTTGAACCTAAAGGAAGCTTTCATTCAATGAAAAAGGAAAAATCCAGACTGCCAACCTGTTTCAACCTTCGCATCTCTGCGTCCCCCCTGGTGTGTGTTAGAAGGCTCAGCTGGCACACACTTTGTTTGTGTGTGCGAGTATCATCAAAACGTCAAGCTTATGCTGCATGTGTTGGGAATGAAAGATACCCGTGGCGAGCTTATGGCTTTAACCGTTCGTTCAATCGAAAAAGAGAGCTGCATGATGAAAACCTGCTCGAAATGCCCCGGACCGGAACCGCTAAAAAATTTCTCCAAAGCAAGACTCCCAAAGACGACGAAAAAAGTACAAGCAATGGGTTCACTCGGACAAGTGCCTGCTCATGACAGTTGTATCGAGTACCACAGAAGTAGTGGGAGAACTCCTCGAAACGCTGGAGAACTTCAAATGTCATCACTATATGAGCAAAGTTCAGTCAAATTATCTTAGGTTTCCGAAATCGACACTTCCACCAACCTAGGCAATTGTCATCATGGACATTGCAGGGAACTACAACATCATCGTTCAGGACGCTGCGCAGTTTTTTCCATTGGAACAGCACGCAAGCGACACTTCATCCTGGTATTGCCTACACTCGAAGCATGAAGGAAGGAATTGAGTCGTAGATTACCCATTCCTTCGTTCTTGTGTCCGACTCCCTTCAACGTGACATCGCGGCAGTGAATGCAGTTCAACACCACTTTCTGCATGAACTAAAACAAAAAGCAGACATCTCAAAAGTTCATCATTTTACGGATGGCGCTGCTTCTCAGTATAAGAATAGGAAAAACTTCCTTAACCTCTGCTCTCACAAGACTTCGAGTTGGAAGCGACGTGGCACTTTTTCGCCTCATCTCATGGGAAAAGCCTTTGTGATGGCTTAGGCGGCATTATAAAAAGGCTGGTTAGCAAAGCCAGCATTCAAAGGCCATTTGACAATCAGATCATCACAGCACAATATCTTTATGAATGGGCGGAGGCTTCAATGAAAACTGTGAACGTCATATGGGTTCCAGATAGCGTCGTCAGAGCCGAGAGACAACGACTCAGCAACCGCTATCAACAAGCAAAAGCTATACCAAAAACACGCCAATACCATAATGTGGCACCTATAAAACGCGGGTATGTGGTAGCTAAAATAACGTCCACATCAAACGTGCAGGAAGAGTTCTCTGTGCGACGCTTAAGACATTGCAACAGACGGACTATACCGGTGATGTTTTAGACGTGCGCAGTGTTCGCTATTCAACTTGCAAGCGTACCCAGACATATTGTTTAGGGCAAAAAGATGTGCACTCTCTAGTAATTATACATACACATGTCATAATGTCAAGATTCTCAGCGTTAGCTATACAAATATAATTAACGAAATTAAGTACCACATGGAGTGTTTCACTCGACCGTAGCAGACGACGGCGTGCGTTGCGGACGAGGTGAACACCTGGAGGCGATGCCATTTTGCCTTCTACTTGAAAAATAAAGCACCGTTGCCCACATGCCTTTTTTCACCCTCTATATGGCCGTCTTTGATGAAAGAGCCTATTCAACATTTAATTAAAGATCGCCCGAATAATTTTTTGCAATTGTAACACAATATAGTCGAACAAAAAGTTCAAAAACAAAATAAGTAAAAAAGGTTTCTTAGTCTAAGTCTAATGCAAAGTTGACATAACGTAAAATTATGTGGTGACAATAGCTTTTTTTCAGTAATTTTTCGAAGTACAGAAGGTTTTCTTCGATTCCCCGCACTTTTGAGCCTGACGTCAGCAAAAATAAACGTAATTCAGCCCTCAAACTTAGCCATCCATACTTTCAGACGTGTCTTTATTCATATATTTGTTTCAAGCATATCCAAAATATGACAAAAATCGCCGTCTTCTTTGGCATGGAATGACCCAGCATGCAAAACTCCTTTTCACACAGACCGTGTACTGCGGGTGCCAGTTCATACCAAGAACCTATAACGTAATCCGGGCAGCTGCAAATATATTACCCCTTTCTGGCCCTTGCTTTGCGTGCCTTTTTATGTGTGCTTTCTCGTTATCAATACTGTACTCAGTGGAGGTCCCTGAATGGCCTCTGAGTCGGGTTAGGGGTCCGGGACGCCCAAAAGATTGGGGACCACTGCTCTAGGACACCTCTTATTTTAGGTCCTTTACTTTTTATAATCTATATTATCGTCTTTTCCGGCATTTTCTCGTTCTCAAATTATCTGCTGACGACTGTGCCATTTATGAAATAATATCTAATGACTGCAAGCAGTTACAGCATGATTTAGATTTTATTTTAAAATGGTGCGAGCTCTGGTCAAGGAACTAAATATTAACAAGTGCAAACTAATCCGCATGGCTCGTAAGGTCATTCTTACTTCTACTATAGCCTTAAAATATAATAACACAACACTAGAACTTGTTAACTCTTACCATCTGGGAGTGATCCTAAGCTCCGATCTTTCCTGAAACCTTCATATCATTTATAGGACTAACAACGCTAACCGTATGCTTGGTTATCTTAAACGTAAGTTTTCTATGGTCCCGTCATCATTAAAACTATTTTTTATAAAACATTAGTGAGGTCAAAGCTTGAGTATGCAGCCTCCATCTGGGATCCCGGTACCGCCTACTTTACGAATCTCTCGAATTAATTCAGAACAGATTCGCACGTTTTATTTTTGCTAATTATAATCGTACCAATAGCGTAACATCAATGAAAAATACTTTATCACAACCCAGTCTCGCCCATCGCCGAGAAATTTCTAGTATTTGCCTCTTTCACAAGATATTTCTTCACAACACTGTACTCAGAAATCAATTGATACCCCCCCCCCCCCCCTCATCGTTTGTTTCTGCACGTTTGGATCACCATGACGAAGCAAGCGTTCCATTTTGCCATCATAAAAAAAAATATTTTGCTTCATTTATCCCTAGAGTTTCGAGGAATGAAATCGTCTACCTGCATCACTTACATCAATTGTTGATTGCGTTCTTCTTTGTTCAAATGTTCCAGGGCGTTTTCAGATAAGATCGAGCAAACATGTCCGGTGACCATTTTTAATTTCGATGAAAAAAATATATTTTGCTGGCTTTTTGCCTAGAAGAATAAAACCAATCCTTGTTTTTGTAAAGAAAATTTTGTCTTTGCGAAAAAAATTTGGAAGCACCCCCTCAGTCACGTGCGCGTTTTGCGTATCGCGCGATGTTGACATTTCGGGCGGCTTCCCCCAAAAAACTGTTCTGGCTACGGGTCTTGAAATATTCACTGACAAATTAGGCATAGGAAGGATTGACAAAAAGTATTAATCACCGAGTATCAGGGTAGTTATTTTGGGAAAAAAATCGCAAACACGGAACATTGCGCAATAACGCTCTGGATTAAAGAATAGTTTTCTCCGAATCTATGAAAGCTAAGGTCTTCAAACTTTGCCAGTGTGTTGCCCTGTATATAGTTCATCTTTGCATGAAATATTGTTCTCCTGGTTAGCGGGAGAAATTCACAAGAATTGCTCACACAGGACCATTTAACTAAAAAGTTAAAGTTTAACCAAAAAGTCTGAAGAGGCCGCTGCCAAGCTCGAATTTAACGATGTCGGAGGCCATTATAGCGACCCTACCGTACGCTGTTTCAGCTGGCCTTAATTGGACGCAAGTTGAAGGGCTTCTGCATCTCGAAAACTTCCTTGCTGGAGTTGACATTCTTCCCGGCACCAAGTACAAATTCCGGCAGATCTGGGCATAGATAACGGAAGGTGGGCCCGTCAACATTTCTTTTGTATGGTGCGTCATACGCACGTACACTGGGATGTCGGAAGGAAAAACTGAATCCCCAAACTGCCAACAATATGTGGGCTGACAAGAACATCGCGAAATCGCCTTATGCGGGTTTAAAACGACCTCACGACTCCAAATACAACATGATGTACGACATATCCGATGGCCTCCTCTATAAAAAGAACCCAAAGAAGAGCTCCTGGTGTGACATCACTCTGACAATGAACACAGATGGTTCTCGATTGTTCAAATAAAAGAATGCCTCACTCTGGCATATCCAGCTTGTCATTAATGAGCTGCCAGTTCACGTCTGGTGGAGCAGCGTCCTGCTAGGCGGGCTTTGGATTGGGCCTGGTCACCCAGACATTTTAATGTTTCTGGAGAAATTTTTTTTCGAGCTTCAAACCATCGGAAAGGTTTGTTTGACAAATGACGCCGAAACTTTTGCCTCCGCAGTGATGGTTGGTTGTCTGCTGTTGTGTTGACTCGGCAGCGAGTTGATTGATTTTGGGGTTTAATGGCGCAAGAGCTACGAGGCCATCTGCGCCAAACGATAGTAAGAATCAGCATACTTTGGTGAGGGTTTTACCAAAGTGCAACCTAGGACTTGGTAAAGCTATATTTGGTATAAAATGCCAATACTAGTAAGAAAGTCTATTACCCTGCTAAAAGGGACTATGGGATTCTCCCCCAGGAGGAGGGCCGGATGAAACGGGATCTGTTGTCGAAACAACTCAGGAAAATAAACACGATGCTTGGGCTCCAGAGCGGGACAGGACCACAAGATATGTAAGATTGTAAGAGTATCACCACATTGATCACAAATAGGTGGATCTTCTCCCCAAAGCAGGTACTTATGAGTGATGAAGGAATGGCCAATTCTCAGACGGCACAGCAAGGTTTCATAAAGACGACTCTTGCATGAAGAGCTTTCCCAGGCTCCAAGAACAGGCTTTATAACGTGGAGCTTGTTTTCACACTCCCTGTCCCATTCCAACTGCCAGCAACGAAAAAGTGATGACTTTACTAAAGGCTTTATATCCTGATATGGTAAACAGGAAGACGATTGGACAAGGTTTCCCACAGACCCTGCAAGCCTGTCGGCCCTCTCGTTGCCCTCTATGCCAACGTGACTAGGTACCCAACAAAATATTATGATTTGACCGTCATGTAGAGCAGTGTTGAGTTTACTCCGAATTTGTTGTACAAGCATGTTTTTAGTGTCTTTAACAGAGCAAACTGCAACAATCACACTCTGAGAATCAACAAACAGAACAGCCCTAGTTATTTTCTTATGTAGAATGTGGTCTATTGCCATTGATACTGCATAGAGTTCTGCAGTAAAAATGCTGGCAAACGAATTAAGTCGCTTAACTTTAGAGAAGTGTTCTGAATACACAGCGCAGCCAACAAAAGATGAAGTCTTGGCGCCATCTGTGTAAACATGAAGATAACCATCATACCTGGTTTGTACTTCACAAAACTCTTGCAGTATTACAGCGTGGGAAATGCCATGTTTGTTAAATTTTGTGAGCGACCAGTCACAGGCAACTGGCAGTGTCTTCCAGGGTGGAATACGGTCGTCGACATTTCGAATGAGGCCGACCTGGTCCAATGAAAGATGCAGTGAAGTGCAAAGTTCTTCAATGCGGGAGCTTAATGGTGTCACGATGCTTGGCTTGTTGTTAAAAAGACGGGAAAACCTCGACCTCGTAAGAGAAGAGTAAGTGGGGTGTTGAGGGTCAGTCAGAATCTTAAAAGCATACGTTAGGCTAAGAAATGTACGTCGTTTGTTCAGTGATAGCTCATTAGCTTCTGCATATAAACTGGAGACAGGGGACGTCCGGAAAGCACCAGTTGCTAGTCTCAGCCCGAGGTGGTGAACTGGGTCCAACATCTTGAGGGCAGATGGCCGGGCCGATCCATACACTACCGCACCATAGTCAAGACGAGATCTTACAAGGGCGTTGTACAACTGTAGAATACATTTTCTGTCAGAACCCCATGACTTGTGAGATAGAACTTTCAAAAGATTCATAGACTGAAGACATTTAGTTTTTAAAGCTTTCAGGTGTGAAATAAAATTAAGCTTCTTATCAAATATCACACCAAGAAATCTGTGCTCTTTCCTGACAGGTACAGGGTTTCCATTTAGTTCCAGCGATGGGTCCAATGACAGCCCACGACGCAAAGAGAAGGGCACACAGACTGTTTTGGATGCAGAGAACCGAAACCCGTTCTCGTCAGCCCACTTGGAAAGTTTGTTTATGGCTATCTGCAATTGGCGCTCACAGCTGGAAAGGTTACAAGAGGAATACGAGATCTGTATATCATCAGCGTAAAGAGAATATGAAACAGAAGGAGGGAGCAATCGTGCAATTGAATTCATTTTTAGCACAAATAAAGTAACGCTCAAGACTCCTCCTTGAGGGACTCCATTTTCTTGCACATAGGAATCGGATAGGTTGGAGCCAAGACGAACTTGAAAAGTCCTGTTTGTTAGATATTCCCTAATGCATTGCAGCATACGGCCACGGATGTTACATGCATACAGATCTCGAAGAATCCCATGTCTCCACGCTGTATCGTATGCCTTCTCCAAATCGAAAAAAACTGCAACACAGTGCTGCCGGTTTACAAATGCCTCACGTATCACAGTTTCCAAGCGCACCAAGTGATCGAGAGTAGAACGACCTCGGCGGAATCCACACTGGTTGTTATCAAAGGCCCTCTGTTGTTCCAATACATACACCAGTCGCCTGTTTATCAGCCTTTCAAACGTTTTTCCGAGGCAGCTCGTCAGTGCGATTGGGCGGTAACTTGATGGCTGTGAAGGATCTTTATTAGGTTTTAGAAGGGGAATAATATGTGCATGCCTCCAAGTCTGAGGAAAACAAGCCTTTTCCCATAAAGAATTAAAAAAAGAGAGAAGGTTTTCACGGGATTCCGTGGAGAGGTTACGAAGCATTTCATAGTGAAGCCCATCGGGCCCAGGAGCAGATAGCTTTTTTACATTGAGGGCCATCTCAAGTTCATATCGCGTAAATGGTCGATTATAAGAGGCTGCCTTTCCTCCAGTTACGACTAGCTTTTGTTGCTCCGCACGGGCTTTAAACTGTGCGAAGTTAGCACTGTAGTTGGCTGAGCTAGATGAATTATAAAAATGTTCCCCGAGGATGTTAGCTATGTCTTTTAATGATGAACAAGGAGCATTAAACGTTGGAATAGCAAAGCACCTATAATCCCCATTTACTTTCCTATATCTGTCCCAGGCCTCTTTGGCAGGGACAAAACTAGTTAGAGAAGACAGGTACTTCATCCAAGACTTCCGTTTTGCCCGCTTCCTAGTCCAACGGGCCTTGGCTTTTCGGCGCTTGAACTCCACAAGGTTGTGTGAAGTGGGATATCTACGAAATCTTTCCCAGGCCCTGTCTTGATCTGCCAGGGTTGTGGCACACTCCTTATTCCACCAAGGTTTGCATTTTTTTGGCACATTACCAGAAGTTTGTGGAATAGAGCGCTGAGCAGCCCTTAGTATCTGCTCAGTAACATAAAGTGTAGCGTTCTCGGGGGACATAGAAGAAAGAATCGAAGGATCTAAAGTGGAGTGAAGATTAAAAAGCGTCCAGTCAGCCTTGTCTAACTTCCACCTAGGGACACGCTTTAAAAGATTAGGCAATGAAACGGTACTTTCTAAAACAATAGGATAATGATCACTTCCAAAAGGGTTACGGAGAACCTTCCATGAAAAGCAAGGAAGTAATGAAGGTGAAGCGATAGAAAGATCAATGGATGTGAATGAGTTGTGTGCCGCACTAAAAAATGTTGGCTCTTTCCCGTTAAGAAGACACAGCCCAGAAGACAATAAAAGACGTTCAATGACACCACCCCGGAAGTCTTGACGGGTACTACCCCACATGGGATGATGAGCGTTAAAATCACCCAAAATTAAAAACGGTTGAGGAAGCTGTCCTACAAGTCCCTGCAGCTCTTGAAGATTCAAAGGAACATCTGGTGGTAAGTATAAAGAAACAAGCGTTACAAGGCGGTCCACGAGGAGACGCACTGCAACAGCCTCCAAAGGTGTGCGAAGTGGAACTTGAGAGCAAGCGACTCCACTCTGCACCACTACTGCAACGCCACCAGAAGGAGTGGAAGCGAGACGGTCTTTCCTGAAAACCTGATGACGTCTTAAAATGTTAAAAGAATTAGAGTGAAGATGGGTTTCTTGCAAGGCAAGAGCGATGGGTCGAAGCTCATCCATGAAATGATTGACATCATCAATATTTCTTAAAATACCGCGACAGTTCCATTGCATAAAATGCAACTTCATCTATTAAAAGTGTGTAAATATGTAAATATAAGGAGATAAAACCTAGCGAAATAAATAAAACTATGAAGAGCCAACTCGAGCTAGGTGGAAGATGTGACCACAATGCGGCAGCTATCGGGACCATCACTTGGGCGCTACTACAGGTTGCTTCTTTTTAAATTTACGAGAAGCTGTCTCCCATTCCATACCATCCTGGTCGGACCCAGGAGTAGACTGACTGTCAGCATCAGTTGGTATCTCCATGTCCTGGGAAGTGTCTGATGGATGGAGTATGACGGAGTTGGTCCGGCCTGGCACGCGCGGGGGAAAACCCCGGCCATGACCGGATGAAGGAGTGGCGGACGAGCTGGGCAAGGGGTCACCCAAGCTCGTTTTGACACCTCCTTTCACAGGAGCTGCATGGGTACCATGCTGCTCCTTCGGTAGGGGGGCCCTCTCCAGCGAGCAGGAGCGAGAAACTCGCTCCCTCTGCCTAGAAGGGGGCTTAGGAGAGGGGGCAGGCACGGCTGCAGCCGGCCTGTCCTTGGATGGAGGGGCAGCCTGCGTGCCACCACCAGGGGCTGGAGGAAGCTGCTGCTGCCCCGGTCGGGGAGCCGAGGCCCTAAGGTCGGCCGCCAAGATCTCGGGAGAGACCTGGGTGGCCCTTGACTCCGAGCACGGTGCAGGGCCCCTGCGCACCGCCTCAGCATAACTACCCTTTGACAAAAAGGAAAATCGCTTTTTTGCTTCTATGTATGTGATATTTTCTTTGACTTTAAGGGCAAGAATATCTTTTTCTTGCTGAAAGAAAGGACAGCTTCGGTAGTAAGCGGGGTGTGGTCCACCGCAGTTAGCGCAATGGGCCACAGCCTCGCAAATGTCGGAGACATGGCCTTGACTTCCACACTTTGCACATGTCTCCCTTCCGCGACAGCTGCGTGATCCGTGGCCAAAACGCTGACAACGGAAGCACCGCTGTGGGTTGGGGACATAAGGGCGGATACGGCAATTAAGGTACCCTGCTTTAATTGTCTCTGGTAGAGTGTGCCTCTCGAAAGTCAAAATAACATGCTTGGAGGGAATTTCTTCACCATTCTTTTTAAACATTATTCGTTTGACGGCGACGACACCAGAGCCTTCGAGGCCCTCAAGAAGTTCATCCTCACTGGTATGAAGGAAGTCATCCTCAGAGAGGACACCGCGAATGGTGTTAAGTGTACGGTGAGGGCTCACCGACACTTTCAAGTCAACAATGTTGGTCATCTTGGAGAGTGCTTCACTTTTTTTTGTTTCGACCTCCACAAGGAGGTCTCCACAGTGGAGCTTCTTAGCCTTATAGGAGAACCCTACAAGGTGCTCAAGAACTTTAGCTACAACAAAGGGTGAGAGCTTTGCAACTGATTTCTGTTCATCCAGCGAATGAATGACAAAAAACTTTGTAAACGTTTCTTCTTTGGATTCTTTTTCAATGGTTTTGTGTTCAAGGCAGCGCCTTTTAAGGGCGTGCCCTGAACGGGGTTTAGAGGGGTGGGGCGCCATAGGAGGGCAAAGAGTGTTCAGAATCCGCGGTGCACCGCCCACCACCGAGCCCAACAAGGGGTTAGGTAACGCATCATAACAAGAAGGGCTTGGCTGGAGACGTTACGCTACTAGTGCTGCCGGGAAACTATACCCAAGTGTGGGTCAAGACAGAGGTCTATTGCCACCCAAGGTTAGCCCTTGCCGCCAAAGAGGGGTGAAAAATGAGTAAGAGAAACAGGAAAGGTAAAGGTGAAAGATTGGAGGGGATAGTAGAAGAAAAGGCGACTAGACTGAATCATCCTGGCCGGGCCTTACCAGGACCCCCGTCTACGAGAAGCGGGGGCCGGAGTGGTGTATTGCCTCACCCGGGGGGCCCCGAAGGGTTCAAACCTACCCCGGGCTCGGCTCAACCACCAGGATGCCCTTTTCCCCGGACACGGGAAAGCCACGCACAGCCAGACGTGGGCGGGAGAACCCGCCCACGTCTGGAGACGCCAATCTCCAAACACCTGCTTTCACAGGTGCCCCCTGCGGGGTCACTGCCAGCAGTCCGCAAGGGGTCCCCGACACATCCATGGCTGAGGACCACTGCCATAGATTATATTCTTCGGGCTAAAATAAAACAGGCTGTCCTATTTGTAGACTCTCAAACTGCTGTTACCGCAATATGCTCTTTGAGAGTTACTAAGAATGCGCTGGTGCAGCAACTTCAAAATAAGCTTATTAAAGCTGTACATAAAGGCATTGATATAAAATTTTGTTGGGTGCCCAGTCATATGGGAATAAAAGGTAATGAAGAAGCAGACAGACTCGCTACATTCTCAGGTAATCTTCCCCCATCTTATGCCTGTTTGCCACACCAAGACATTAAACCTCTAACAAAGTTATCCTTTCTTCGTTTCTGGCAGTCTGAATGGAACACAGAGTGCAACAAACCTCACAGGAACCGATTCCATGAAGTGTTATTGTGTCGTCTTCGAATCGGTCATTCTTACATAACGCACAAATATCTTCTTAGTGGAGAGGATCCACCGGTGTGTGAACATTGTGGGGATACGCTCACCATCATGCATATCTTGTGGCTCTGTTCAGCTTTGGGCAAGGAACGTCGTACTCACTTTCCTGAATTGTTTAACTTCCAAATCCCATTCCATCCTGATCTTTTGCTGGGAGAATATCCCCTCAACCCATTCAACCGTGTGTTGTCTTTTATTACTAGTGCAGGTTTTATTAATAAGATCTAGCCCTACATAGGTAATTATTATTTCGTAGCACATTAACGATAACAGCTGGCTTTTTAAATTTTGTTTGGCGCAGTATGACCTCCATAGCTGTTGCGCCATAAAATCCCCAAATAACATCTACCTGCGTAGGCTGTGCAGTTTACTCTCTAGCTTTCAGTAAAGTTAGCCAACTCAACCCTCTAGCGACTATTTTTACTGCTGAATTGTATGGTATCCTTATGGCTGTTGAATATATTCTAGAAAATAACATTAACAATGCAGGTCTGTTTGTTGATTCCCAAAGTGTTCTCTTAGCTATTTCATCTTTAGCAGACAGCAAGAACACTCTTGTGCAACAGGTTCGTGTTCAGAAAAACAAAACTTTTCATCTAGGACAACTTATAAACTTCTGCTGGGTGCCCAGACATGTGGGCATTCCTGGTAATGAGATTGCAGACCATCTTGCACTTTCTGCAAAAAAACTTTACGGAAACATCTTTTGGTCTGCCATGCCAAGACCTCAAGCCAGCCTTAAACAAGTCAATTATTAAGTTATGGCAGCTAGAGTGGGACACACAGATTGATAACAAACTTCATGTTATTAAGCCAAACTTAGAAGTATGGGAGAGTTTCTCCCATAAGGACCGCCATTCGGAAGTCCTTTTGTGCCGCTTGAAAATTGGTCATTCCCGATTGACTCACCCGCACTTGCTCTGTGGTGAAGATGTATAGCTCTGTGAAAAGTGTGGGAAAATATTAACTGTCCTTCACATCCTGTGGAATTGTAGATTTTTGGATCATCAGCGTCATAGATATTTTCCTGAACTTTTCAGAAACCACCTTCCATTTCATCCTTATTTTCTGCTTGGCGATAGACCTCTGGTACCATTCTCTCGGGTTCAAAGTTTTTTTATGTGCAATTGGCATCTTGCACCTGATATAGCTAGATAACCAAGTTTAGAACTAAATACTAGGCTCTTTAAAATAACTTTCTTGGCGCAATATGCGTTATGAAGATTTGTTATGAAGGTTGGCCTTCCTTGTTTTTATTTACAAATTTATTTCAGTCTCCACGGGCAACACTAAAACGTTATGCCATTGGCGAGGACTAGTTCACAGCTCGAACTTGTTCTCACCTGATTGCAAAAAATTTGATAGTGAGAAATGGATGTCGTGAAGCCTCCTTCCAGCACTTGCTCTGCAGCACGAAAACAAATGTACATAAGACATACCTTGTTTTTTAGACTGCTTGCTCATTCTGCAGGTCTGCCTGCCGTAGATGTCGTGTTACTGGAGAGCAGGCAAATTCGATTGTTGATTTTGCCATTGCTTTTTTTAGCAGTAGCCTGAATAGTTCTTGTAAATTTTGAGACTTTCCTTAAAAGCAAGCTGAGAAGAATATTTAGTTTGATTAGGTAGCTGAAAATGATTGTACCCTTTAGTCAGTAAAATAGGTGCTGTGTGACACTGTTAGTGCCAAGTCGAGATCGGCGCTTTTTTGGCATTTTGCTCAGAGTGGTACCCATTTTTATTGGTTAGCCTCTTGTTTCACCAACTAAAATCTTTCTATGCAGACACCTGCCCTCTGCTGGCACACTATACCCTCATGCTCAGTGAGTGTATGAACTGGAGGTGTATCCCCACTCGACACTCGTTCAGCATGAGGGTGGGAAAATCTTTCCATTGCAGTAGTAGTTTTTTTTTCACGGTTGAATGTGAAGATTCGACAGAAATCTCTCAGGTTGGCACGAAAAAGGGTTAAACGAACGCGTTTAATCATTTGCCTTAATTAGGTACCCATCATTTCAAAGCCTCGGGATGACTATGGCTGTGGCAGTAAAGGAGGAGTTTTTTTTTATAGCTACAAGTACAAAGTATAAAAATAAAAGGATCTATGTGCTGGTCACGAAAGAATATGCTAGCCATTGTGATGTATCTCTGCCAAGTACTAAGTGTAATTTGTTTTTATTTTCAGCTACTTGGGTGCCTCAAGATCTGGAGATCGTGGTGGCCACAAGCTTGGACTCAATCTTCTTCTGCGGTCTGGCCAGGACCACGGGGGAGGTAATCCCAGCAACAAGAGCATCACAGTATCTCCCTGCCTGCGACTTTCAATTGGCGTCACCACGGGGGAGTCCTAGTGCCACCAGGTGTTAGGTATGCCACTCGAAATAAGCATTCTTCTTACCTATTCCTTAAGGGGGGACATGGGCCTAAGTTTCAAAATTTTTTGAAAAAATTCATTTTTTATGAGGTTTTTGGTTTTAGAAACTAATTATACACCCTTAACCTCAACTTCATAACCATGCGCCAAATAGTTACATTGATATAAAATATTTTCAGCACATTGTGAGGCAGTAACAAAGTAAAGGAGTTCAATGTTTGAATGCATTTTTCTCAATTCCACTTTTTGCTGCAAATTTCATACGAAGGTATCTTTCCTTTGAAGGCAAAATTTTTCTGATACCACAATCAAGATGTTTCCGAGCTGAAATTTACTGGGGAAGCGGGCTATCTACTTTATTTTGTTTTAAGTTAAAGTCCTCGTTGAGAAAAAACTATGTTTTCTAAAATCGACATAGGACAGATATGCATTTCATATTTTGAGGTAATCACTCTTCCTGAAATATTTACATTTGAGTTATAAAAACTAGATAGCCCGAAGTCCCACATCCCCCACTTTATATTCAAACAGTTCAAATGATGCTTAATAGCTTCATTTGCATATCATAGATTTCTTAATGAAGGGACACA
>JABSTQ010005438.1:0-62204 GCA_013358835.2 Ixodes persulcatus
CATTTGTTGGCTAAACCTCGGTAGATAATGCGAACCTTATTGATTGAACATCGTCTCTAGTGAAAGCGCTCCGAAATAACCTTTTGAAGTTATATGCCAGGGGTGGCCAAGCTGCGGCACGCGAGCCGCATGCGACCCTTCGCGTGTTAAAGTGCGGCTCGTGGCTCCCTCGCCTACCCCCCACTCCCCCGCCTCCCTCCCGATCACACGAGCACTTCCCCAAAAAGAGAAATGAAACGCGTTTTGAATCGAAAGACAGGTGTGGTTTGGTAGTCTTGCGCTGCTACTGCCACCTTACGTACAGTTGGACTGCTTTTGACTCGGGTAGATCGAAAGTAGTTCGGGTTTCGTTTATTGCTCTGAAAAAAAGTTTGTCCCCCCCCCCCCCCCCCCCCCTCCCCTCCCTTTCGCGGCTCTTGGAAGTTTCGTGGTTTTGTTTGCGTCTCTTAGGCCGGATCAGCCTGGCCACCCCTGTTATATGCCATCATATGCTTGTATTCGTAATATGCTGCTCTGGACTAAACTATGAAACCGATTTTCTGGGTGGTTCCAAACGCCTTCCGACCTTTTGAGAAAATTCACATTAAAGCTATTGTAATGAAACTTTTGTAAACGCGTAAAACAATTTCCCTTGTTATAGGTGAGACATCATTTCATACTGTTGTTGTGGGTATCTGACGATACATCGCCGTACGCCGACGGCGACGCCGCTCAAGTCGGAAACGGGCGCCTAAGAACTGCGCTCTAAAATCGCGGCATTCTATGCAGAAGTTTTCACGTCTCATCACTTGGATATGCATTTTGATTAGATTACTTATCAAGAGGCACTATTATAAGATCAGTAGACTCTCAGGTAGATAATTAAGGCTTCTCAAAGGTATGGCGCCGTGCGACCCGCGTCGGCTATGTCTAGGCTCGCACCGCCCTCTCTTTCTGTTCGTTCCAAGCGCTTGCGTGCCTAGTTTGCTTTCCTTCCACTCTCTCGGGGTGGTGGTCCCGTCGCGCGTGTCTACTTTCCGCGGTGTGGCGGTCCTGTCGCTATTTATTTTTGAGTGCTTTGGTTTCATGTGCCACACAAATTGCGCAAACCCCACCACTCACCACCGGTCGTGCATATACTTCCGTCTGGCTAAGAACGTGTCCAAGGTTGTACCCGAGCCGATCAGTGTGTACCATAGCAACCACAAGGCCATCGTCACCACCATCTGGGCCACATTATGGCCAATAACAACCTACCCATCAAGACGAATAATGACCACCGATCAAGACAAAAATAAATGCGTATGCGTACCTTTCGTCACGATGACCACCGATCGTGACAATAAATATGTTCGTACCTTTCATCTATATTCTGTGTCACGTCTGTATCGTGAGCTAAATAGCTCGGCTGGTCATCCACCTTCACAGAGTTGATTAGATCATGATTTTTTGTTCTGAGGGAAGAGTGTTTAGTAACATGCATATCTTATCGAGACAATTAAATAAAGTTTATTTTGGAAGTTTAGCGGTTTTCTAAAAAAAAAAACAAAGAGCTCATTTAAGATTATCCTACAGATGTGTGAACTGCCTAATATCTTATTCAAAGTGGGTCTATGAGAAAAGTATCTTGCATATGTCAAGCTTAACGATGCTCTTGTTCACGTGGTCCCTGCAGCATTGAAGTTAATGTTAATATACGCGACGTTGAAATGTCCCGATTTCCAGCATTCCTTAACTTGGCGCATTAATTGGTAAATTTATCCTGTTATTACTGAGACTGCGATATTTCCACGTTGGAGGTACACACGCAGGCGATATGAAGGTGAACGGCGGACCGTCTACCGGTGCGTGCTATCAGCGCCATGACGCGGCTGCCGTGGCGGCTCGCTTTCTTATCGCTCGCTTCGCCGAGATTAAGCGCTTAGATTGAGCGCTGTTCTCAGCTCTGATACTACTCCCCGCAGAAAGCGTGGAAGTGGGTTTCGATTTCGGCATCGCTTTTTGTGGGCGCCGTGCCCCCGTAATTGCCGGCAAATGATTTGCACATTGCACATGGACTAGAGCGGACGTTCTTCGGCATGGTTTATCAGTGACTCAACCACTTTTTTAATTCATGAGTGAACGCGAATAACTGCGAACGCTAAAAACTGCTCTTTTTAAGAAACGGAAAGGATAAGTTACTTTTTGATTTGTTCCACAGCTTTCCGGCTTAGTACATATCACAACAACAAAAACAAAATTACTAAATCACATTGTCTACCGATAGCCTCTGAAAGATTCCTTCTGCAATCCTCGCGCTTTCTGCGGGGAGTAGCAGCAGAGCTGAGAACAGCGCTCGATCCAAGCACTTAATCTCGGCGAAGAGCGCGTTAAGAAAGCGAGCTGCCACGGCAGCCGCGTCATGGCACTGATAGCACGGACCGGTCGACGGTCCGCCGTTCACCTTCATATCGCCTGCGGGTGTACACATTGATGCGTATATTAACTTATTTTTAATTCCCTCAAAGGTCAAAACGGAAAGAGAAACTAGTTGAGTTGAAGTATACAAAAGCTAAAATTATATAAAGTAATATGCAGCAATGTAAATGATCCGTACCATTTGAATTAAAACAAAATGCTTGCATTACCCTTTAAGCAGAGCGGCGACATAAAACTGAAAGTATATTTTCCCGAAAATTGAATTATATGTAAAGACTATTTATTGATAACTGATTGTGATGTCGGCATGTAGAGTTCGCGATTCAAGTCATTTGTGCGTAAAGAAGGTTCGAATAGAAAACAAATTCGAATTGTAAAATGTAAGCCTATATTTATGTTGACAGTTGATGTAGAAAGTGATAAGTAGGCACTAAATTTAAATTGGCTTGCAACTAATCATGATTAAAAACTTTATAAAACACACAGATGTCAGAAACCTTTCAACACAGTGAAACACAGCGTAAGGAGCAAGACCAATTTTGGTTTGATCGTAGTTTTGATGCAAGTATATATATAATGAATACAAATAACACGGACGTCCTTCTTTGGTCTAGATAAAAATAAATATGATAAATGACGTGGATAGGAAATCAAACACAGGCAGCATACTTAAGTTGGAGTGCACGAAAGTTTTATAGTGATATAATTCTAGCGTCCCCGAGGTCATACTGAAATTTCTCCGCAGATATGCCAACCAACGATTAACGTTGCTGATCATGATACGTTAATATAAGGCTATGAAGTAAATGATGGATTTATAAAACTCTAAGATTTTGTGATTTTTTAGGAATTACAATTCAATCTCTTTTTTTCATACTTTGTTTTTGATATACAGGTTTCAAAACAAAATTTAAATGTTGGGCACTAACTAAATAACGGAGAACTTCATTCCGTTATGAACCAAATCTTAGGGACGTAGCCAGAGCTACGTTCTACCTTGTGAAGCAGGCAGCTATACTGACAAAATAATAACACATACTAGTAATTAGGTCTCCTTTCAATTTGTATTGAGGCTTCTTGTTGTATCTTGTTCTTAAAATATTTTTCTTTGTTGCAGAAGTATCGCTTGTTAAAATTTCGTGGCAAAAGTATTCTAGAAAGATTTTAGGTTTATTAGCGCTGTAACTGTTTTAATTTTCATATCAGTTTCGTAATCTTGCACCTTAGCACACTAGATTGTTTGGTTGCCCCATCCTTACCTTGGTTAAAAATATGATTAAGTTTCAATCTTTCATCATGCAGATGTTCTATTTTGGCACCCGTGGTCTGCTTACATATTATTATAAAAAGATCTAAATTTAATTGATGAATATATCTAAACCCTTGACATTTCGCAGATTGTATCAAGTAATTTTCCATCTAGCTATTGCAATCAGAACTTTAATTGCGACATACCCTATAAACTCGGGCTAAAAGCTAATTAGACAACTGATCGGTGTACTTATCTCGCCATCTAATGTTCGCGGAGCCCGATAAACGCACAGATAAATCAGCAGGCATGGCACGAACGTCCGTTCTTTGAAACAAAAATGTACCAATGAAAATGAAGGTGTATAAAAAGAAAACGTTAAGATGTATTGCAGGGTTGAGGATTTGTTAATAAAGTCAACACGAACTAATCAGCAGCCGCTAAAGCCATTGCCTAACACCAAATGATTTTATTGCTTCTGCCGGTCATAAAGTTAGGCAAATTGTGATACATTTTCGAAGGAAAGAAAAAAAAGACTAGATTCTTCAATCAGATAGGTGTTTTTTTTTCTGAAAACGATTCTCACAAGGAGAGCACGGTTTGCAGAACTCTAATCTAGCATCATGCATAACATCTATCTATCGTTTCACGTAGGAGTGGTATGTCAAGTATTCCGTTATAATTTATGTGTTTTGGATGTCAGAAGAAATACCCGATAGACGCGTTTATTTAAAAAGAAAATGGTATTTTCTATTATCTTGTAAACAAATCTCTAGTTTTTACTTTTTCTAAGAAATCTTTCTATGGTACAGAGTACCTAAAACAGATCGACGACCTGCTCTCTTAAAAGGGCTCATGCACTCTCCCCGCTGTGTGCTATATAAATGCTTTGGTTTCTTCTCCTAACCACGGTCAATTGAACACGGGAATCATCAGATCGACATCCTTCGCCACGATTGCGGTAAGAAATTCAACACAACTAATTAAGAGACTACGCTAAATGCAGATAATTGTGATTAACCCATACTTTTATTGCCAGGAAATCTGGAAGCATTTATGTGAGAAACCATAAAATCGGATTTTGATTATTCTTCTAAAAATGAAGCAAATATAACGCATTTAAGAGTGTGAACATTTTTTGTTTTCATTTCAGCTAATGGTTTGCCGCACCGTGATAGTGATATGCATATTATATTTCTAGGAACACAACTTTTCCGAATGCCGAACTGTATAAAAAATAATTTGTTTAAAACGTGCCCAGTAAAACGTTGAAGTTAAAACTACAATTCTATTTCTGCAGTTCACCAAAATCCTACTTCTTGCAATCGCCAGTGGCGCCATCGCCGGTTACGTCCACCCTTCCTCTGGTTACGGCTACGGCGGCTCCTACGGCTATGGCCTCGGCGGCTCCAACGCCGTAGTTGGCGCTCCTGTGGTCTCTAGGGTGGCAGCTTACCACACCGCCCCCTCCTACTCCGGCTACTACCAGTCTGCTCCGGTCGGGTTTACCAAGTATGCCACCAACAACGGCGCTCCGGTAGTCACTGCTGTTGCAGCGCATCCAGCGTACACCGCGTATCGGTCAACGCCAGCCTTCAGTAGTGCCTACCAAGTAACTCCCGTCTTCGCCGACGCTTCTACAGTCTCCGGGCTGAGCGGATACGCTGCCCATGGTGCGGCGCCCACCTTTGCGGCTTACCACGCTGTTCCTGCAGTCTCCGGGTTTGGGAAGTATGGTGCCTACAATGCGGCTCCTTCAGGTACTTACCCCCTTGCTCCAGCCGTTGCCGCCTACCATGACGCTCCGAGCCTGGCCGCTGTCCAGGGCGTTTCCAGGGTCTCAAGAGTGGATCCCTTTCATGCTAGCCACCAGACTACTGTTCATACACCAGCCGTGACTGCCGTTCACGCTCCACTGTCAACCGTTGCCCATGTGCCGGCCTATGGAGACTACGGATACGGTGTCGGCGCTCTGGGATACGGGCAAGGCCTCAGCGAGCTCGGTTACGGGCCTAGTCTTTCCCCTTATGGTCACAACTACGCCTATGGATTGAATGGTCTTAACTACAAGGCTCTAGTTCACAAAAAATGTGAGTTGAAAGATGCAATTTGAAATCTAATCCTCCTTAAGTTATTTTCACTTGGTTGGCACATGACCAGATTTCTCATGTCTGTCTTTTGGAGGAGCCCTATACTGAGTCTTGAACTGCGTGTTTTATATTTCAGAAAAGAACACATCAAGCATTCAAGATATACATTCATCCAAGACCATTCGAGCAGAATGCCTTTTTTAAAGTGAAAATAAACAGTTCAATGTCATCTCGTTCTCACATTTTGGTTTCCTGTAATCAAACTGCAATCCTAAATAACAAGACACCTTTTTGAACGTTAGCTACCTAGGCGCACAATGCTACAATTTGAAGGTGACCGCGAAAGTATTTCTTAATTAATGCTAACTTTAGGCCTAAGTCTATGAGCTCCACTTTTAGAAAGCATGGAAAGTAAAATCGTGTGTACTCGTGGATAAAGTCAGCAGTATTGCCCCAACCAGATTATAAAAAAGTAAGGACGCTTATATATAAATGAAATGACTTGATGAGTGCACGAGTTTTGGAAGCGTTAGGGCACAGAACTCGTTTGCGTAAATTGGTAATAATTAGTATCTTGTTAAAAGCTCACCAACTCACCTGCATATTCTTTGATATTTCTAGAAAATTGTGCCCGACCACGTTCCCTATTTGAAATATGATGTGGAGTGAAACAGAACGAAACCTTAGTCCACATTATAGGTTCATAACGGGCAGTATGCGCTTCTATTGCCTAAAAAGCCATGCTCGTTCAACCTTTGTGACAAAATCAGGAAACGGGTTGGTTTAATTTTAACTTAATACTAGTGATTTATTTTTTAATTTGGTGCTTATTGTCGGTCAAGTTGTGGAGACGTATGCAAAATCAAGACATCTAATATTACCAAGTGCAATATACAAAGTTCGGAGTTCCGGAAAAACGTTTTGCGATGCTAAGTGTTGCACCATTCATTAAATTCCGAAGTTGGAAATGCTGCTAGTGACAAAATTAGGTTTACGAAAAAATATTAGTTGTCACAACTCTTAGTTATATTTAGTTAAACAAGTCATATAAAGTGCTATCTAACACGTTATGAATAGCAATGGCAGGAGCCCAGGCAGCACACCGTATTGGGCCAACATTGGATTTGATGTGGCAAAGAATGGACCAACAGTGGCCCAACGAGCCATATGTTTCCCAATATTGGAATCACATTGGACAATAATGGACTATCAAAGCCAGTGGTTTTCCAATATTGGTGATACTTTGGCACAGGCTGGTCAACATTGGACTGTCAAAGCCAATAGCTTTCCAATATTGGATACACGCCGGCATAAGCTGTCCAATATTGGACTGTCGGAGCCATTGGCTTTCTGATATTGGCTATACGCCGGAAAAGCTGTCCAATATTGGACTGTCAAGGCCAATAGCTTTCGAATATTGGATATACGCCGGCATAACCTGTACAATATTGGACTGTCAGAGCCAATGACTTTCCGATATTGAATATACGCTGGCTTAAGCTGGTTAATATTAAACTGTCAAAGCCAAGAGTTTTCCAATATTGGTGACGTCATGGTATAGGCTGGTCAATATTGCACTGCAATAGCCAAAGGCTTATCGATATTTGTGTCGCCTAAGCTATAAACCCGCGACCCTTTTTTTGCACTGCAGAGGTAGGAAAATAAAAAAAAGAGTCATTCACGCACTCGCTCGGGGCGAGAATTTTATTTACTCAACTTCATGGGGCGTACGTCGCCGGTGCTTTACAACCGCGATCACAAATACGTCCTTACCTGCCATAGGACTATGGCAGTTTTTTTTTTTTCCTGCTGCTCTCCCTTCGCATTGCCATACCTCGGCGTTGAAAACTTAATTCCGTTTTTTAGATTTAATTATTTTTGTCTTTTCCAGTGTATTTTGTATGTATATGCATTCCGTAGCGTTAACGTCGCCTACTTTGCCCGTGCCCCTGCCATGTTTGTATTTCTTTGTGCGTGCTTTAATTTTTATATTTAATGTTTCTGTCCATATTTAACATTGTTGACGCGGGTGTCAACAAAGATAAAGCCGCCGCTTACGCCGCCAACCAAAGCGACTTCTACTCTCACTTTTACGTGAGTCTATCGCGCTAGAAAGTTGTCTATTGGACTCGAATGAAGTCTCGGGAGGGCTGCTTCGACTGCCAGTGCACATGTCATCCGTGTAGGCAGAGCAACGACGTAGCAATCGGGACGCGAGAGCACACTGCGCCTCCATCTGGCCGGCCGCGCTCGCTCTGCGGAAATGTGAGCGTGGTTCTCTCGAGCCCCGTTAGCTCACTGAAGTTGGAAGACGCTACTATGACGTCCGAATCCTTTGCCCTTCGAACGGTCGCGAAGCCGTTGCGCCCGGCGTATCCTACGCAGCATCTTTCCGAAATTGTTCGCGCAGCATCGCAAGCTTCTGTCAGTGAGCGTCGGCGTTTCATCGCGCGTCGAAAGTCGGACGATGCGCTTTCCGTGGTGTATTTCATGTGTAACTTTTTCGTAAAAAAAAATTGAAGTTTAAAAACGTGAACCTAACAGTGTACAAATAATTTTAAATTTATTGATAAAAAATATATATATGCATATTTATTTATTTATTTGTGGACATCGTGCGCAAAATATAGTCGCGCTTATTTCTTCATTCTAAATTTTAATGTGAGTTATACGACGTAAAACATAGTGTCTTTAAACTTGCCCCGTTTAGAATCACTTTTGGGCTGGACAGCCTCTTTAGAAATTCAAAAGCTGGCCTTCAAAGAGCTGTCCTGTTCAATCAGTATAGGCAGCAGGGTAGACGCTATGCGTGTTTTAGGCCAATCGTGTCTCCGGTTAGGGTCACGTGCCTACAGTCTCGAAGCTGGTGATAAGGCAGAGCACGGAACCTGACTAAAAGCCCAAGGCCACGCATAACATCCACTGCACTATCAACCTTGGGTACAAGTGACAAATCCTCTGGTAGGGTTCATTGTTGAGATGGGCCTGAAGATTAGCCTTTGTAAGCGCACCCCCCGTTCTGGGCTGCTTTCTTTCTTTTCTTTCTCTCTTTTTCGCCCTCTCCCTAAGCTGAAGGCGCGGTAGAAGCGTTATCACGTGGTTTCACGGATGACGCATGAGTCGTTGACAAACCCGGAATGCCTGCGAAGACCGGACCTAGTTTCGCGTGTGATGCGGCCTGCGGGCCTGCTGTAGATTTTGCTTCTGTGGTGAATGTGGTAAATCTAGTTCGAGAGTTCCGATCACAAGCAGCGCATTTCGCCTTAGTGCCAAGTACGATCTTCAACATGCGGATTGCCAAGACCATGGATATTCTTTCGGCAGCGCCTACACACCGGTGATCTTCCTTTGTTGTGGGCATACATGTGACCACAAGCTTCGACGGACCGAAGACACGACGGACCGCCTTCTCTTCCATGTGAGTGACAAGGAGAAGTCCTCCTGGCCATTGCGGATAGGTACTCTTGCTACGCAATGTACGTTTTGTCCCTATCCAATGAGTTTGAACCGTGTCGAACTTTGTGCCAGGAATCTGCGACGAGTTCAACGTGTAATCCAGAGCGATCGGCCCGCAAGGCCCCCTGTACAGCGCTATTTGCAAGTACTTTTTATTCTAATAGACCGTGAAAGACGTTCTGATTGATTATTTTTGTGTTCGTAGTCATTTTGATTTACTTTTTTTGTGTGTGTTTAAATATGGCTGTCTTCTTCGCGGTAGATGTGTGCTGTAGTAAAATGTCCTCCCGGTATTTCCAAGCCGAATACCACAAAGCGTTGTGTAGTCCTTATTTGCCAAGGTTCGGCTTGTTGGGTGCGAGTGGAGTGTCAGTTATGTCACCGCGCTCTGCGAGTGTAGTTGTCTTTACACGACAAGCTATTTTATGTGCGCGATTTATTTTAAACTCTTGATTGATTCAAGCATCAAGTTCTGTTCAACTGTCATGTTGTTACGTATACCGGGGTATTTATTGAACTGTTAATTTAGTAGTGCGTTTGACACTGGTGAGCTGAAGAGGGAGGCCAGTGGTTGAATTTATAAATTGTGAATATTATGGAGGCGATATCAGTACATTAATAGCTACATATTTCCGTGCCGCAAATACCGTAAATCTTAAGAACGTTTTTTTTTTGTTTTTTTTAATCAACGTAGAAATATTGGTGTTAACCTAAATGGCGAGATTGTAATTCTCGACTTCTTAAAGCTAGATGAAAGGTTGAGGGACGCCATGATGTTGCAAGAGTAGAGTTAAGCAATTTATAAAATAACCTTCGTACTACTTCATTGATTTTTTAAACCACTATAATTATTTTAATCTAGATCAATCGAGCTCTGAGTAAGGACAAGTCGGACGAACAAAACAATAGTAAACGCCTGGGCCGTCTTTCTAGAAACATCGTCTCAACTGAGACGGGGGTAAAGAAAGCACTGTGAAAGCGAGCGTACGAGCTGAACGGGACTCAAACCTCGACTCAAGACGCTCGCGCGTCCCAGCCTTTACAGTGCTTTCCTTCACCCAGTCTAAGCTGAGACACTGATTCCAGCAAGCCGGCCCCGGTCTCTTACCTGCGCATCTATTTATTTTAAAAGGCAGTACTAAGCTTTTTTACATACAAAATAACGAAAAATAATTCACTGGAATAGAAAGTTTATAATGTGGAAAAGTAAACATAAAAAAGTCGGTAGGCCTTTCCGAGATTTTATACTTGCAGAGCAACTGAGCCGATTAATCGAATAGTTAATTAAAGGGCAGCAAATAATAATGAAGCTATGTTTTTGTTTTATATTCATTATTGACAAGTGTAAGAGAGAACTGAGAGCCTCTGAAACCCTTCACCTGAATCCAAGCCCCCGCATCTGTCTCTTTCAGAATCCTGTGGCCAGGCCCCTGCGTGGAATCCCTTTGCCCAGCTCTTCGCCCAGCCCTCTGCCCTGTCCACTACCGAGCCTGCCGCCGAGTCTGCCTAGGCCCCCCTGGTTGCAAAATGTTGTTAAATATTTTTATTCGATTTAAATAAATTATGAACTGTCAAACGTTTTGAACAATTCATTTGCATGCTTTAATGATTTCTAAAGTGTCCAAATATGTTACAATTGCAGCATTTATTAGATTTTAGTATCAGAAAAAAGACAGTGCTTGAGGAAAAAGGGCAAGGGACTTGCTTGGTTCACTGCACTGTTTTTGTGACACTGGTTAGAACACGGACTGAAAAATGGCATCCAATAATGTCATAGACAATGGATGCAAAAAATAGCCAGTGAATTAGACTGGATGCCAATATTGGAATAGCCAATATTTAGGCCAATGTTGGAAGAGCCAGCGTGTAAAGCGCTGGATGCCAATGTTGGTTCAGCCAACGGTGAAACCTCTATGCCAATATTGGATAAAAGAAGCGCAAACCACGTTGGTCCAACGTGGGTTAGAACGTTGGAAAACCAGTGGTCCAACATTGGCACCAATGTTGGACCACCATTGGATCGGGTGGCGTTTTCGAAAATGCCAACGTCAGACCAATATTGGAACCAGTTTTTGCCAACATTCGGCCAACGGGGGTCCAACAATGGTGTGCTGCCTGGGAGCATGATGCAAACCATTCTAATGTTGGAAAGACCTGGGGAAAATAAAATAAGTTATCTACATACGATTAGTAGTTCTTTTAAAAAGTTGCTGTAATTTATAGGCCAAAGTCGTCTTCAAAACACATCATAGCCTAGGGAGGGCCAAAACATCTCTCTAGGTCATCGCGATGAGTTGAAAACGCCCTCAATCACAAAAAGTAAAACAGAAAACATAAAACGCAGTGCTGTTTTAACGAGAATGTTGTCGACAGCTGTCGTGCTAACGAAAGAAGCCTAGCTACGTGTTTTCGGAGTTCCAGAAAAATGTTTTTCGAAGCAAAGTGTTCCACCATTCATGGAATTGCGAAATTGGAAATGCTGCTAGAGACAAAACTAGAGTTTTTTGGACACATTAGACAGTGACATCGGCGTTGTGATTATACGGTTTTAAGAAACATTACTATGTGATCAATGTCAAGCGGGATCTCTTCTCGGAATGCGAATTTCTATTCATTATGAAAGGACTACTTCACGACAGCGTTTATGCAAAGTTGCATTGTTAGGCAATTAACAAAATCTTAGGGCAATAGTCTATTTTTCAGCAAGTAGATCACTCCTGAGCCGCCCGATGTAAGCAAAAAAGGTGTTATGTGGAGTAAAGCAAAAGAGCGTGAGAAAAACAAACAAAAAAACAAACAGGGTACAATTTGTGGATCTGGAGGCTGACTGAATGTAAATAACGTGTAAAGAGAACAAGAAGCCACCGCAGACCAAAAATATTTTCCTCATTCCTGAATACATGTGGGTGGGATGTGATAGGTGAAAAACGTATAGCGGCGAACTAAGGGCATTTTTAAGGAGCAAGACAGAGAATGGGCGAGGGAATTCTCTAGGTTTCACCTATCGCTAAGACACAAAATTCAGAGATTGAAATGCTCTTAATGTATTTTTTTATCTTATAAAAGAAATGATTGAATACGAAAAGGACAAGGCACTTCACTTGACTAATTAGAGACTCGCAAAAATGTGCCTTACTATAAAAGCAAAGAATTTCTAGGGATGTTAATGCTTTAGTTTAATACATTCATTGTGTCACAAATATAATAGTCTTTTGATGTCTTTAGTATAAAAAGCAAACGAAAAAGAGTCACACTCAACAACCCTCTACTGCCTAACGTCTACCGTGGAGGTAGGAGGTAAGCAAAGAGTCGACGAAGGTACAAACAATTTGAAGAGCTGCCCTAAGTGAATTGAAATTAAAAATGACGGACAACCAAAATCTTAATCTCGTGAACGATCGAGCAAACTTATTCTAAACAATGTACACTTACAAGACGGGTTTGACCGTGTGAATGACACAACATCCAAGCGACCGCAAGTTGTGTTTATTAAATATCAAGACTGGTGGCAAGAGTGTCACTTATTTTTGCGTTCCTGTAACTTAACTGTTACGGACAGACACAAACCCAGGTAGCACACCGTATTGGGCCAACATTGAAATTGATGTGGCAAAGAATGGACCAAAAGTGGCCCAACGAGCCATATGTTTCCCAATATTGGAATCACATTGGACAATAATGGACTATCAAAGCCAGTGGTTTTCCAATATTGGTGATACGTTGGCACAGGCTGGTCAACATTGGACTGTCAAAGCCAATAGCTTTCCAATATTGGATACACACCGGCATAAGCTGTCCAATATTGGACTGTCGCAGCCACTGGCTTTCTGATATTGGCTATACGCCGGCATAAGCTGTCCAATATTGGACTGTCAAGGCCAATAGCTTTCCAATATTGGATATACGCCGGCATAACCTGTACAATATTGGACTGTCAGAGCCAATGGCTTTCCGATATTGAATATACGCTGGCTTAAGCTGGTTAATATTAAACTGTCAAAGCCAAGAGTTTTCCAATATTGGTGATGTCATGGTATAGGCTGGTCAATATTGCACTGCCATAGTCAATGATCGCTCATCGGTGTTTGTGTCGACTAGGCTATAAACCCGCGACTCTTTTTTTTCATTGCAGAGGTAGGAAACTAAAAAAAAGAGTCATTCACGCACTCGCTCTGGGCGAGAATTTTATTTACCCAACTTCATGGGGCGTACGTCGCCGGTGCTTTACAACCGCGATCGCAAATACCTCCTTAGCTGCCATAGAACTATGGCAGTTTTTTTGCCTGCTGCTCTCCCTTCGCATTGCCTTACCTCGGCGTTGAAAACTTAATTCCGTTTTTTAGATTTAATTATCTTTGTCTTTTCTAGTGTATTTTGTATGTATATGCATTCCGTAGCGTTAACGTCTCCTACTTTGCCCGTGCCCCTGCCATGTTTGTATTGCTTTCTGCGTGCTTTATTTTTTTATTTAATGTTTCTGTCCATATTTGTCATTGTCGACGCAGGTGTCAAGTTGTCAACAAACATAAAGCCGCCGCTTACGCCGCCAACCGAAGCGACTTCTACTCTCACTTTTACGAGAGTCTATCGCGCTAGAAAGTTGTCTATTGAACTCGAATGAAGTCTCGAGAGGGCTGCTTCGACTGCCAGTGCACATGTCATCAGTGTAGGCAGAGCAACGACGTGGCAATCGCGACGCGAGAGCATACTGCGCCTCCATCTGGCCGGCCGCGCTCGCTCTGCGGAAATGTGAGCGTGGTACTCTCGAGCCCCGTTAACTTACTGAAGTTGGAAGACGCTACTATGTCGTCGCGAATCCTTTGCCCTTAGAACGGTCGCGAAGCCGTTGCGCCCGGCGTATCCTACGCAGCATCTTTCCGAAATTGTTCGCGCAGCATCGCAACCTTCTGTCAGCGAGCGTCGGCGTTTCATCGTGCGTTGAAAGTCGGACGATGTGCTGTCCGTGGTGTATTTTATGTGTAACTCTTTCGTAAAAAAAAGATTTGAAGTTTAAAAACGCGAACCTAACAGTGTACAAAAAATTTAAAATTTATTGATAAATATATATATATATATATATTTATTTATTTATTTATTTATTTGTGGACATCGTGCGCAAAATATAGTCGCGTTTATTTCTTCATTCTAAATTTTAATGTGAGTTATACGACGTAAAACATAGTGTCTTCAAACTTGCCACATTTAGAATCACTTTTGGGCTGGATAGCCTCTTTAGAAATTCAAAAGCTGGCCTTCAAAGAGCTGTCCTGTTCAATCAGTATAGGCAGCAGGGTAGACGCTATGCGTGTTTTAGGTCAATCGTGTCTCCGGTTAGGGTCACGTGACTACAGTCTCGAAGCTGGTGATAAGGCAGAGCACGGAACCTGACTAAAAGCCCAAGGCCACGCATAACATCCACTGCACTATCAACCTTGGGTAAAAGTGACAAATCCTCTGGTTGGGTTCATTGTTGAGATGGGCCTGAAGATTAGCCTTTGCAAGCGCACCCCCCATTCTGAGCTGCGTGCTTTCTACTCCTTCTCTCTTTTTCTCCCTCTCCCTAAGCTGAAGGCGCGGTAGAAGCGTTATCACGTGGTTTGACGGATGACGCATTAGCCGTTGACAAATCCGGAATGCCTGCGAAGACCGGACCTAGTTTCGCGTGTGATGCGGCCTGCGGGCCTGCTGTAGATTTCGCTTCTGTGGTAAATGTGGTAAATCTAGTTCGAGAGTTCCGATCACCAGCAGCGCATTTCGTCTTAGTGCCAAGTGCGATCTTCAACATGCGGATTGCCAAGACCATGGATATTTTTTCGGCAGCGCCTACACACCGGTGATCTTCCTTTGTTGTGGGCATACATGTGACCACTAGCTTCGACGGACCGAAGACACGACGGACCGCCTTCTCTTTCATGTGAGTGACAAGGAGAAGTCCTCCTGACCATTGGGGATAGGTATTCTTGCTACGCAATTATGTGTTGTCCCTATCCGATGCGTTTTAACCGTGTCAAACTCTAGCCAGGAATCTGCGACGAGTTCAACGTGTAATCCAGAGCGATCGGCCCGCGAGGCCCTGTACAGCGCTATTTGCAAGTGTTTTTTATTCTAATAGACCGCGAGAGACGTTCTGATTGGTTATTTTTGTGTTCGAAGTCATTTTTATTTACTTTTTTTTGTGTGTTAAAATATGGCTGTCTTCTTGGTGGTAGATGTGTGCTATTAGTAAAAAGTCCTCCCGGAATTTCCAAGTCGAATACCACAGAGCGTTGAGTAGTCCTTATCTGCCAAGGTTCGGCTTGCTGGGTGCGAGTGGAGTGTCAGTTATGTCACCGCGCTCTGCGAGTGTAATTGTCTTTACACGACAAGCTATTTTATGTGCGCGATTTATTTTAAACTCTTGATTGATTCAAGCATCAAGTTCTGTTTAACTGTCATGTTGTTACGTATACCGGGGTATTTATTGAACTGTTAATTTAGTAGTGCGTTTGACAGTGGTGAGATGAAGAGGGAGGCCAGCGGTTGAATTTATAAATTTTGAATATTATGGACGCAATATGGATACTTAATAACTACATATTTCCGTGCCGCAAATACGGTAAATCTTATTAACTTTTTTTTTTCAAATCAACGTAGAAATATTGGTGTTAACCTCAATGGCGAGATTGTAATTCTTAAGACTTCTTAAAGCTAGACGAAAGGTTGAGGGACGCCATGATGTTGCAAGAGTAGAGTTAAGCAATTTATGAAATAACCTTCGTACTATTTCATTGATTTTTGAAACCACTATAAATATTTTAATCTAGATCGATCGAGCTCTGAGTAAGCACAAGTCGGACGAACAAAACAATAGTAAACGCCTGGGCCGGTTTGCTCATCTTGCGGCTGCGGCTGCGGCCAAGAGGGATTTTTCTGCCACGTGACCAGCTCCTTGGGGACAACGAAGTACCTAGCGTCCCTGCCTAATGGCGGAGAAATCCGTATCGCTTCAAGCACAAGAGCCTAATTTCGCTCGCAGAAACTGACTGCAGGAACTTTCAACTGGAGTCCAATTGACCGCCCCTTTATACTGTAGGAGCGGCAGGTAAAGTTCCGGCCAAGGAGGGTAAATGTGAGCCAAAATAAAGAAAAAAACCACGGAAGATAAGAGCAGTTGCAGTATGTTTATATACCTCCGCCAGCGCGGCGGCTCGCGCTTTCTGTTGTGGTCGAGAGGTTAGAGCGTCGGTACTTCTCGTCGCGGCGTGAAAGTCCACGGTTCAAATCACGCCAGAAACTCTCTCTCTTTTTTTTTGTATTTGACTGCACTCCCACTAAGAATGTAGACAAGGCCCTATGAGCTCTATAAAATCATTGGGCGGGTAGTTCTGACTCACCAGTTCTTTGTTCATGACCTCGGAAGAGCGAACATGTCTCTGGCTTTCTTTACCAATTTCCGCCACGCCTCCTTCATCTGCCTGACACTCCGCGGACAGTTGACAATATCTTCGCATGCCCGTCTCTTCGTTCGCCAGGTAACTGTGCTGCTGAATTTCTCTAGAATTTGTTGTTTCCGTTTTCCAACTGCTTTAATTAATTCCCTTTGTTGATCCAAAGAAATTTTAGGTGTTTGCGTTAGAGAGATGGTTTGCGATGTCGAACCCTGATTCATTTTTGAATTCGGTTGCGATCGTCTGCGATTTTAACTAAAATTCAGCAAGTAATGTGTTAAATATTACAAAACAATTGCCACAGCAAAATGTAAAGAGTAAAAATATACCTTTTATCACATTCCATGCAAGTAAAAGTCTGATCTTTTTTATTTCGGTTTTACTACTTTCTCAGACGTTTGACTTGCTGCCTTGCCTGTAGGATTTCGCTCAATCAATACATAGTCTTTTTTTCTTTTTGCTTTTTTTGTGGAAGTTTTTTGGTTTTTTTTAATTGTCACAACTGCTGTTTTTATTAGTACTAAATAGGCATTTACTGTTATTGAAAGGAGTCGTAGCAAGATCGTTGTATATTTGAAAACACATAAAATTGTGGTTGCTGGGGAAAGGATGCTTGTTTCGGCTCCGTTGGTGTAAAAGCCATACCGATGTTGTTACCTTGGTTTCCTTTTAATGAACGTTATGAAACGATTGGATTAGCGCGTTAACTTGCCTTCACTTTTTTTTTTCTTCCCGGTGTTTCAATTGAACAGGCGGGCTAACAGTAAAAACAGTGTAAGGCGCAGTAGTGCAAGTGCATAATTCGTAAAAAGGATCAGAAATAAAAAGTGAGACACGCGCAAAATTACGCAAAAAAAAAAAAAAGTTCCTAGCGCGATTTGAACCCGAAACGTTCAAGCCGCGACTAGAAGTACCGACGCTCTAACCCGCCGGCGCTGGCGGAGGTATATAAATGTACTGCAACCGCTTTTATCTTGCGTGGTTTTTTCTTTATTTTGGCTCCTATTTACCCTCCCTGGCTGGAACTTTACCTGCCGCTCCTACAGTATAAAGGGGCGGTCAATTGGACTCCAGTTGAAAGTTCCTGCAGTCAGTTTCTGCGAGCGAAATTAAGCTTTTGTGCTTGAAGCGATACGGATTTCTCCGCCATTAGGCAGGGACGCTAGGTACTTCATTGTCCCCAAGGAGCTGGTCACGTGACACAAAAATCCCTCTTGGCCGCAGCCGCAGCCGCGGCCGCAAGATGAGCAAACCGGCCCTGGGCCGTCTTTCTAGAAACAGCGTCTCAGCTGAGACGGGGGTAAAGAAAGCACAGTCAATTCCAGCGTACGAGCTGACCGGGACTCAAACCTCGACTCAAGACCCTCGCCCGTCCCAGCCTTTACCGTGCTTTCCTTCACCCAGTCTAAGCTGAGACACCGATTCCAGCAAGCCGGCCCCGGTCTCTTACCTGCGCATCTATTTATTTTAGAAGGCAGCACTAAGTTATTTTACATAGAAAATAACGAAATATAATTCACTGGAATAGAAAGTTTATAATATGGAAAAGTAAACATAAAAAAGTCGGTAGGCCTTTCCGAGATTTTATAAAGGGCGGCGAATAATAATGACGCTATGTTTTAGTTTGATATTCATTATTGAAAAGCGTAAGAGAGAACTGAGAGCCTCTGAAACCCTTCACCTGAATCCAAGCCCCCACATCTGTCTCTTTCAGAATCCTGTGGCCAGGCCCATGCGTGGAATCCCTTTGCCCAGCTCTTCGCCCAGCCCTCTGCCCTGTCCACTACCGATCCTGCCGCCGAGTCTGCTTAGGCCCCCCTGGTTGCACAATTTTTTTAAATATTTTTATTCGATTTAAATAAATTATGAACTGTCAAACGTTATGAACAATTCATTTGCATGCTTTAATGATTTCTAAAGTGTCCAAATATGGTAAAATTGCTGCATTTATTAGATTTTAGTATCAGAACGAAAACAGTGCTTGAGGAAAAAGGGCAAGGGACTTGCTTGGTTCTCTGCACTGTTTTTGTGACACTAGTTAGAACACGGACTGAAAAATGGCATCGAATAATGTCATAGACAATGGATGCAAAAAATAGCCAGTGTATTAGACTGGATGCCAATATTGGATTAGCCAATATTTAGGCCAATGTTGGAAGAGCCAGCGTGTAAGGCGCTGGATGTCAATATTGGCTCAGCCAACGGTGAAACCTCTATGCCAATATTGGATAAAAGAAGCGCAAACCACGTTGGTCCAACGTGGGCTAGAACGTTGGCAAACCAGTGGTCCAACATTGGCACCAATGTTGGACCACCATTGGATCGGGTGGCGTTTTCGAAAATGCCAACGTCAGACCAATATTGGAACCAGTTTTTGCCAACATTGGGCCAACGGGGGTCCAACAATGGTGTGTTGCCTGGGAAACTCGGAGTTTCGTGTCTGTCCGTCCTGCTTTGTCCTCTCGCTCCTGGGTTAGTATGGCTAAAAAAGCTGCCTTGTCGTTCTCTTCTTTAACTCGTTCAGAGTTCTTACCCTGAAAAATTTAATTCTCGGAGTCGTGGGAAGTGCCCAGTGTATTGATTGTCTATTTGTTTTCAAATTGTACTAAGATTTACGTCACTTCTCATGTAAATATTTTCTTTCAGCCAGCGGTTCCTGTTCTGCTGTGAGTCTTTCCATGAAGTTAGTGCAATTGTGTTCCCGGCATCTTTTCGTTTCTAACTAAACTAAACACTGTGAAAATTAGGCAAGAATTTTCGTAACGTTCGGCGATTAAGCATCGCTAAATAGCAAACATGATGGACATTTTGTACAAAGAAGTTTACACGAATTCACATGCGAAATGTGCACACCAAACGGGTGACCAAACACTAGTCGGAAGAAGAAAGACTACAGAAACAAATTTGTATTTATTGCATGAAACTCCTCAATGTAGTATCTGACTTGCTGGACTCAATGTCAACCCAATGTGACGAAACGTAGATTTTTCTGAACAATCTGGACACAGAAATACAATCGATGCACTGAAATTTACTCAAGTCAACAAGAAGGAAAATGGCAGGTTTATACCCACAACGAGGTAAAAGAGAAAACATGATCACATGCAGCACTGTTTTAAACAATAAAAACTCGATTGCGAAAGTGTGTAGTATGGGTGAGGGGGTATATATGGATTTTTATAAGATTTTTAGATTATAACATTGAACTCTATTTTTCTTCAGTCTGGTTATTTAAGAATTACAAATCGTACGACGATGGTATACACAATTTAGTAAAGAGGAAATAGACAGTGGCAAGTGGAAACAAATAATTAAAGCAGACCACAAAGCCGGTGGGATCCAAATTGCGATTTGCGAAATCGTGACGCGTTTAATTAAAAACCACATACCTATGAAATATACAAATAGCTCGACCAATATGCGTTGGAAATTGGCCATGGAAACAGTCATGTTAGAATCAACTAAATATTTATTTCACAAACACAAAAGGTAAAGCGGGTTTTACTTCTCACTTTTTGTCAATGGGTACACTACCTCTGTTTTACTGGCGTATTCCTAGCCTTCAGAAAGGACTTCTTTATTAATTTACAAATCGGCTTCCGATCTTGGCCCATGGGCGTGCCCACCGGCGTGCGCTGGTTCACTGTCTCTTTACAGGAGTTCATTCGGACATCCTTTAACGTGCCCGAGAAAAGGAGTATACCGTCCTCTGATTTTAGGAGTTACTTTCTTTTTTATAATTAAAATCCACACAAATGAAAACTGTTACAAGATTGATCACGCTGACAAACACTGGTAAGCACATTATGTGCGATAGATGTTCCAGGGACGAAGAGAAGACGTCTCAATGGCACCACCTACCGAAGATTCGCTTTCATTTCTGAAACATGCAAAGATGGTGATACGTGACTGGAAGTGCCACAAAGCGTGCGAGCTCATTCAAGCGTGGCGCGAATGAGCTCTCTTTTACGTGGTTAGTCACGCCGACCCTAGGTGACGAAGTAATCAAAGAAAAGAACAGAAAGAAAACCCTGGATAGCGAAATCGCCAAAAAACCTGGATGACGATCTCCAGACCAAGGTAGTGAGTTCAAATCCTGCCGCGGCACTGAAGTCTTTTTATATGGTGTTCAGGGGGCGTAACTCTTTTTGGTGGTGGTTTTTCGTTTCATTTTATTTCATTTTATTTATTATTCCTTCAGGGCCCGAAGGCATTACAGGGGGGGGGGGGGGGGGGGGCGGTTAACACATGAATGTAACATAGCTAAATGAGGAAAAAAAAAAACACGTGCTACGCAACATCTGTTAAAAAGTTGGTAATAGCATTTTTAAAATCAACAGTGTTAGTAATTGAGACTATATGTGCGGGAAGGCGATACCAATCAATAGAGGTCTGGGGTAGAAAAGAGGCATTAAAAGTGGGGGTGCTGCAATGGGGAATCCTTACATTTAGGTCATGGTCTACACGTGATGATATGTACGATTGTTCTAAAAAGAGTGCTTGACGGAGAGCGGGGTTAGAGTGATTAATCTTGTGAAATAAACATAGACGAGATATTTTGCTTCGGGAAGAGAGGTCAGGCAAGGAGAGGGACGATTTCATGGAAGTTACACTGACTGTGCGATGATAGTTCGAAAGTAAGAAACGGGAAGAACGATTCTGAATACATTCGACAGCTGATGCAAGGGTAATACCGGGGTTCAAAATAGAAGCTGCATATTCAAGTACAACCTTTACAACCTTTCTGCCACAACCGGCCGTGACAGCCGGCTGCTAAATTCCAAACATTGCAGAACTCCATAAAAATCGGAAAATCGGCATTTTGTAATAAAAATACAAAGTGTACTCTAATTACTAAACACAGTTATATGGCTTCCCAACGTCAAAAAGCAAGTTTTGTACACAATCAACTTACCAGCGTCTGACAGTTAGCCTATTTATCCTTAATGCTTGCCATGTTGTTTTCTGAAGAAGACAAAGCGTTATCAAGTGAGTCATAGATTATTGTAATTACCTACGCAATAAATGTGTTCTAGTGCTAGCCAAGAGAAGAGATATGACAACGTCTTTTTCAGCTTACACGTTTTGTGGACGAGAGCCTTGTAGTTGAGGCTATCGAGGCCATAGGCGTAGTTGTGACCATAAGTTGAAAGACCATGTTCATATCCAAGAGGGTGAACGGCATGACCGTATCCTGGAGTGCTGAGTCCATGACCACATCCTGGAGCGCCAACACCGTATCAGTAAGCTCCGTAGGCCGGCCTGTGGGCAACGGTAGACAGTAGAGCATGAACGGCCGCAGCGACTGAGTCGAGTGAACAGTGGTTTGGTGGCTAGTATGGAAGGAATCAACCCTAGAGACCCTGGAGACACCCTGGACAGCAGCCACGGCAGGATCCGCTTGGTAGGTGGCAAAAGCGGAAGCGGCGTGGTAAGTAGCTAAAGGAGCCGCATTGTACGCGACAACTTGGCTAGCCCGGACACTGCCGGCACAGCGTGGTAGGCGGAAAGAACAGGGGCTGCTCTGTACCTGGCGTATCTGTTCAACCCGGAGACTGTAGAAGCGGCGGCGTAGAAGCGAGCACCATGGTAGACATTAGTAAAGTCATGCGCTGACCGGGACGCGGCGTATGCTGGATGCGCTGCACCAGCCGTGACTCTCGGAGCGCCGTGTTAGGTGGCGTACTTGGCCAGCCCGACTGATGCAGTCTGGTGGTAGCCGGAGTAGGAGGGAGCGGCGGGGTAAGCTGCCAATCTAGAGACTACTGGGGAACCGGCGACGGCGTAGGAGGCTCCGAGGCCATAGCCATAGGTGCCGCCATAACCGTGGCCGTAGGAAGGACAGACGTAGCCTGCGATAGCGAGAAGACTGGTGTTGAACTGCAGCAATGAAAGGAATAGGATAAGATTTTAATGTGTATGGGACATTTGACACCAAATAGTAATGATTTTGGGATTCAGCGCCACTTACTAAAAATAAATGTTAGTGTATATGTAGGCTACACAAAATGATGTATCTAGATGAGAATATTTGACCACAGATGTAACAAAATATATTCAACATTAATGTTGACGCTGCTCGTGATACCTTTGTGGAAAAACGAGGGCCGACCAAAAAGTGATTTTTACGGGGCAATTTCGAATGTGCATATAGGTAATTGAATTTTTGCTTATGTTTTACATATAGCCGGATCACAACAACGAAAAAAAAGAGGTGCTTTCTGATTTTTTGACAATACAAACGGGGATTGCGGAACAACACTTTTAGTGACGTAATAGTAATGCTAAATTACTTACCGAAATCATGGTGATCGATGTCGAGCTGATGTATTAAGTGTTTAAGCGGTATTGGCTCATGAGCAAGAAAATAATCGCTCATATACTAAACGGTGTGGAGAGGGTCCTCTGCCTTCCCAAAAAAGTAAGGCGTGACCCTGTCTGGGATGTTTTGTGCAATGGAAAATTTAATGGCAATAGTGAACATTTCCCTCTCTTGTTTACAATTTCTTTCTATGTTCACAGCACGGTAATACAGAACAATCTTCAAATAACTTTGGTTACTTAGTAAAAAACTTAAATTCTTGGTGGGCTCTTAATTCACTTCGGCTTTCATGAATAGGCTTCTGGTTTGCATTAAGGAGCGTGATTGATATGCGTTCCTTTGCTTTCTACTTCAAGCTGGTAAAAAAGGAAGAAAAAACGTACGAAATCTGAATAAAGAAATGATTTAAAAGCAAATCTACCGAAGCTGTCTTCATTCTTCGACCGCTTACACAAATAAAACGACAGGATGTTTGGTAACAAATTTAAGCAATGGCTACTACCAGAATATGATTTTTATGTGATTTAAGCGGCATTCAGAAAGGCTATGTAGTAAATGGGGGTGGAAGCATTATAGATTAATCTAAAGATAATATGCCCCTTGTTACAGTGTTATAAATTATTTCTGTACTACCACTGTGTATACCATTAAACGCCAGGTAAATAATCCAATTTTGCCACACGTCGTAAGATTTCCCGTATACCTCTATTTTATAAAAGTTGTTATCATTATTCTTGCCTCCGTTACTTATTCCTACTTACTCTTAACAAAGCATCGGGCCCTACGTGCCAAACCTCTCGGATCTCCGGATGCAGAGAATATGTTAACCGATCGCTTTTTTTTGCCACTGACAGTAAAAGACAACAATGAACGTCGCTCCAACGTAGTATTATGCGACATTGCCTTGTTTCGAAAGGTTCTGATTTCTCATTCGTGTTAATAAGTGATTTACCTGACTTGTGATCTCAATTGTTTTTAATTGTTTCTATTTTCATATGTAGAACTGCTAGCTGAAAACTCCTCGTTTAATTTTGCTGTTTATAACCTTTATAACTTCGTAATGTATTCCCCCTTATGTAATGCTTCTGAATAAGGCCTTTAAGACTACAATAGAGTAAATAAAATGGCATGCTAAAGTACTTGGCGATTGTTAATTATGAACTTATATAGAAGTTCCGGTAGCAATTTAAACTCCGGCCGTGAATGTTTTAAGCACCTGGATAGGACATGCTCCTATATCACGAAGTGAGCTTGCTCCTCCCCCCCCCCCCCCTTGCCTTCCAAAGAAAGAAAAACTTTTTGGCGTGAAATGTACATGGCGAGACTCATTTGAACGGTTCCTAAGCATGCTTTTATTTCGTGCTCGGCGTGTCCTCTCTATATTCAATATCTGTCTCGTGACGCAAGTCTTGCGCTAAATTTTGTTTTTGTTCTGAAGGAAGAGTATTTTGTAACATACATATCCTCTCCAGGCTATGAAACAAAATATAATCTTAAATGTTTGGCGTTTTTCTAAAAAAATAAAAAAATAAAAGCTCCTTCAAGATTATCCTGCATACGTTTGAACTCCCTAATATTTTATTCAAAGTTGGACTATAAGAAAAGTCTTCTGCATATACCAAGCTAAGATATGCTTTTGTTCACGTGAACCATACGGCAGTCGAGTTAATATTACGGTATGGGACGTTGAAATACCCAGAATCGTAGCATTTCTTAACTTGGTTGTCACATTAATTGGGAAAGTTATCCTATTAATAAGAACAGCTCCAATATTCCCAGGTGGTGTTCTTAACAATTAGTGTTGTAAAAGTAAGCCTGTATTTATGGTGACGGTTGATGCAGAGGAGTGATAAGTAGACACTAAATTTAAATTAGCTCGCAACTGATCATGATGGAAAACGTTATAAAACACACAAATGTCAGAAACCTTTCAACACAGTGAAACACAGGGAACGTAGCAAGGCCAAACTTAATTTGATCGTAGTTTTGATGCCATAATATATATAATAAATTGAAATAAAGCAAACCGCGTTCTTGCGATTTGATAGAAAGCACTAGGCTAAATGACGTGGTTATAAACCCAAGCACAGGCAGCGTACGTAATTTGGTGTGAATGAAAGTTCTATAGTGAAATTATTTTAGCCTATCCGAGGTCCTACTGAATTTTCTCCGCAGATATGCCGATCTACGCTTAACGCTGCTGATCATAAGTTAATATAAGGTTTTGAGGTAAATTTTAATTTATAAAACACTAAAGTTTGGTATGTTTCCAAAAATAATAAATCAGTCTTTTTTTCATAGTTTATTTTTTAATATAGAGTTTTGAAAACACAGTTTAAATAATGGGAACTAACTATATAACGGAGCACTTCATTCTGCTATGAAACATTTCTTAGGGACGTAGGCGGAGCTACGTTCCCCCTCGTGAAGTAGGCAGCGCTACTGACAGAATAAGAGCACTAACTAATAATTGAGTTTCCTTTTAATTTGTATTGAAATTTTCTAATTATATCTTGTTTTTATTTTTTTTTTCTCAGAAATTTTTTTTGTAGCAAAATTTTTTTTTATAAAAAAAGTAGGGAAGCTGTTTTAATTTTCATATAATTTTCGAACACTTGCATCGTGGCACACCAGATTGGTATTTGCCCCTTTCTTAGCTTTGTTAAATTAATGATTATGTTTTATTATTCCATCATGCAGGTGCTGTACCGTGGCACCTGTGTTCTGCCTTCATATTATTATTAAAAATATAATTGATGAATATATCTAAGCCTTTTGCCATTTCGCAGATAGTATCGGGTCATTTTGCATCCAGATATCGCATTCAGAATTGCAATTGCGACATAACCTAAAAACGCAGGCTAAAAGCTAATTAGACAACTGATCGGGATACTTATTTCGCCATATAATGTATACGGAGCCCGATAAGCACTGTTCGAGGCGGGGTTTAAGCCGCACGTCCGGAGGCTTCCTGGCTCGTGACGACGACCATTCCCCGAAGTGAAGAACCCAGGGGTCCAGTGGAGGTGGGAGAATTAGTAACGTAACGAACGGTTTAATTACATGGTAGCGATACAGTCGTCAAATCCGAGAGAACCACGGAGCAGCCTCACGCTCCGCCTTATATAGGGTCCGTTTTCTCCCTCACTCTCCGCCAGGGCAGCAGGTGCGACCGCCAAGTGCGTTGCAGCAAAGTCCGCCGCGTCGTAGCCAGAAGTGCGTCGTAGCCATGGTTCTCCGCAGTTAGGCCATGCCTCTCTCCCCTTCCGGAGCGCACGAACCCACACGCACACACACACACGTTCCGTTGACGTCACGGACGCGTTGAGACCCGTTTTGGGCAGGCTTCGACAGGTGGGCGACAGTCCTGAACAGATCGTGACTCGTTTCCGGACTCGTTTCCGCAGCGTTGAAACTCGGAAGAAGGTCGCCGAAGGTTCCATTCTTAACAGCCCCTCCGGGGCCAGGGAAACCTCGAATGGCCGGTGATACAATCGCTGGCCTGCAGAGGTGGGCTTGGAGTAGGCCTTGAGAAGACGCTGCAAGCACCAAACAAACTCCCAAACCTCTCACAACGGAGGCATCAGCGGAAACGTCCCCCACAACACCACGCCACACCGCAGTCAAACGCTCGGAATTCGCCAAAGACCCGCCAGACTGGATTACGGATTACCAAAATTTGGTACAATTCCGGGTATCGAGACCCCCTGTCGCCAAAAAAACTCATTTTTCCAACGAGGTCACTATGAACAAAATACAAAAGACAAAACTCTTCGCAATTTGTGAGGTCATTTTGGGGTTTTAACGAAGTGCCCCCACTTTGATCCTCATTCCCGTGGATGACGAAGACCTCTGAGATCATCCCTACTGTTTTTTTGTGATGTCAGAAAAATCTGCTCAACCCATCGGCATTGCCGTTAAATTTCTCTTTCCTTTTTCTTAAGCTGAAGTCATAGTGATCGATTTTCACGTGATTTCTAGACGTGAAAATGCGGTCCTTATAGCGCCGATAAAACAATCCGCCTTTTTCATGCCCCGTCACATTGGTCCTAGCAATCTCCTGAGCTGTACCGCGAAACCCTGACACACTAGGGTCGCTCTTCTGCTCGACTGTCAAAGACTCTCTGTCTACTCGTAGCAGAGGACCAAAGTTACGTGACGCCGGAGCTACGAGAGATCTTTCACTGATCCCGTCTTCCTCCGCCTTTTTCTTTGGCGCGTTGGGACGGCGTACGCTTTCTAGTGCTAAGAGGTCAGGCTGTTCTACAACCTGGTCCCTCTCATCCCGGTTTTCTGCCTCCAACTCTGGGAGTGCTTGCTCCCCGTCAGCTGCCTCTGGCGCTGGATCACTCGTCAACAAAGGGGCGACCTGACGCGATTTGGAACTCGTACATGACTGAACTAGCCCTTCTCCCAGTTGTTGACCCCTTTCGTGCAGCAGGAAATCTGACCGGTTAGAAAACAAATAAGGATACTCCAACGGGACTGTTTGCGAGACAGCCGCCTCTGTCACTAGCTCTCCGAACGGGCCAGTTATCCTTACTGTCGCCATACGCAGACAGACACTGTGCTTTTCGAGCAGCTGCTTGATCCAAACTACCTATCCAGTAAAATCGGTTGGCGTTACATACGACGGATGAACAACGTCCATCGTCGCTGCGCTGTCCCGAAGCACCCTGCACGGCTTTCCGTTTACATGGAGCTCGTTAAGATAGGGACGAAGAAGCTTCAGGTCCTCGTCACTACAGTTCACGTACGCGAACACAACCCGCGGTTTCTTACATCTGGCCGCTGTGTGTCCCGGCTCCTGACAGTTGTAGCACAGGAACGGCTTCCTTGCCTCGAACTGCTCTGTTTGGCTTTTCTGCGCCTCGTGTCCGTTCGAGTGTTCTGCGCTCTTTTCTGGGACCGTTTGTCCTGCTTCGGGCTTCTCGGGCCCGTTTTCTCGCGAGCCATTTCCCTGTCGGAAGGTCTTGCGCTGATCGCTCCGGCCGGGTTCGCTTTCCTCTCCGCTCAGCTTTCTACGCGTTGCGTACTCTTCGGCTAGCTCAGCGGCCCTTTCGACAGAGTCGACTCCCACCCTATCCTGCACCCAGAGCTTAACTGACTGAGGAATGCTACGAAAGAACTGTTCGAGGCACACACACTCGACTACCTTGTCTCGGCTTTCGTACACTTCCTCGCTCTTCAACCATTCTATCAAGTTGGTTTTAAGCCCGTACGCGAATTCCGAGTAGCCCTCGCTGCTCTTTTTGGATGCGTTTCTAAATCTTTGACGGAACGCCTCGGCAGAAAGGCGGTACCGCTTCAAAAGGCTGGACTTCACCTTGTCGTAGTCGTCCGCGTCTCCAGCACTAAGGCGCGCGACAACCTCTGCAGCCTCACAGGGCAACAAAGTCAAAAGCCGTTGCGGCCACGTTTCTGGGGCGAAGCGCAACTTCTCACATGTCCTCTCAAAGTTAACTAAGAATAGGCCCACGTCTTCCCCAACTTTAAACGGCTGCATGAGCTTCTTCATTTGATACGACTCGGTCTCACTTGCTCGTACCGGAGCCCCAACTCTACTGTTCTGCGAGTTTAATTGCTGTTGTTCAATTTCGAGCTCTAGCCTTTTCAGCGCTCGCTCTTCTGTCGCAGCCTGCGCTCGTTCCTCTCTCGCTGCAGCCTGTGCTCGTTCCTCTCTCGCTGCAACCTGCGCTCGTTCCTCTCTCGCCGCAGCCTGCTCCTGCTCTCGTTCCTCTCTCGCTGCAGCTTGCGCTCGTTCCTCTCTCGCTGCAGCCTGCGCTTGTTCCTTTCTCGCTGCAGTCTGCGCTCGTTCCTCTCTCGCCGCAGCCTGCTCCTGCTCTCGTTCCTCTCTCGCTGCAGCTTGCGCTCGTTCCTCTCTCGCTGCAGTCTGCTCCTGCTCTCGTTCTCGTTCCTCTCTCGCAGCAGCTTCGCTCTTAGCGTTCTGAAGCAGTTCCCACGCAATTTTAATTTCCTCTGCTTCCGCGCTCTCTGAAATCGCTTTACTGATCTCAGATTTCTTCATCTTTTGCTCCACCTCCACACCCAATTCTTCACATAAACAGAGTAAATCTGTTCTCAGTAACCTCATTAGATCCATGATCGCTGCTCTTTATAGCTTTGGCTTTGCTATAAAACTTGTCGCGAGGTTGTACACAAACCTAGCGCACGAGTCAAACACTAAGGATTCCCAGCAGTTCAAAATTAATTACCCATAATCTGAAGCCTGGCGAATCTCAAAGCAAAGTCCAAACGCTCACCCACAGATGTAGCACGATGTCGCATGGTCCGATCCCACCGCTGCCACCAGTTGTTTGAGGCGGGGTTTAAGCCGCACGTCCGGAGGCTTCCTGGCTCGTGACGATGACCATTCCCCGAAGTGAAGAACCCAGGGGTCCAGTGGAGGTGGGAGAATTGGTAACGTAACGAACGGTTTAATTACATGGTAGCGATACAGTCGTCAAATCCGAGAGAACCACGGAGCAGCCTCACGCTCCGCCTTATATAGGGTCCGTTTTCTCCCTCACTCTCCGCCAGGGCAGCAGGTGCGACCGCCAAGTGCGTTGCAGCAAAGTCCGCCGCGTCGTAGCCATGGTTCTCCGCAGTTAGGCCATGCCTCTCTCCCCTTCCGGAGCGCACGAACCCACACGCACACACACACACGTCCCGTTGACGTCACGGACGCGTTGAGACTCGTTTTGGGCAGGCTTCGACAGGTGGGCGACAGTCCTGAACCGATCGTGACTCGTTTCCGGACTCGTTTCCGCAACGTTGAAACTCGGAAGAAGGTCGCCGAAGGTTCCATTCTTAACAGCACCCACAAAAAAAAATCAGCAGGCATGGCACGAACATTCCTTCTTTAAAACAAAAATGTTCGAATGAAAATCAAGCCGTATAAAGAAAAAAGCAAATATATACCACAGGGTTTAGGAGTTGTTAATAAAGTCAACACAAACTCATCAGCGGCTTCTAAAGTCGTTGCCTCACATAAAACGATTTTATTGCTCCTGTCGGTCATAAAAATAGGCAAATTGTAATACATGTTCGAAGGAAAGAAAAATAAACGGAGATTGTTTAACCAGATAGTTTTTTTGCTGAAAACAATTTACGATGGGAGGATAGGAATGGTGAACAAAAATCTTATTGCAAAACATCTATCTCTGGGTACACGTAGGAGGGGTATGTCAATTACTCAGCAATAATTTATGTATTTTTGACGTCAGATGGAATACCCAATGTATGCATTTATTAAAAAAAAACTAAATAAACATGTTATCTTCTATTATTTTGTAAAGAAGACTCAAGCGTTTTTACTTTTTCTAATTAATATTTCTAAGGTACCGAATATCTAACACAGATCGACAACCTACTTTCTTAAAAGGGCTCATGCACTCCTCCCGCTGTGTGCTATATAAATGCTTTGGTTTGTTCTAATAACCACGGGCACTTGAACGCTTGAATCACCAGATCGCTATCCTTCGCCATGATTACAGTAAGAAATTCAGCCCAACTAATTATGACGCAACGCTAAATGCAGTTAATTGCGATTAACCAATACATTCATTGTCAGAAAGTATGGAAGCATTTATACAAGAACAATAAAATCGCAATTTGATTATTGTTTCAAAAATTAAGCAAGTATACCGTATTTAAAAGTGGGAGCACTTTTGTTTTTAAATTTCAGATAATAGTTTGCCTCATCGTTACAGTGATATATATATTATGTTTCTAGGAACAGAATTCTTTCGTATGCCGAACTCGATAAAAAAAATAATTTGTTTAAACTTGTCCAGTAAAACGCCGAAGTTGAAACTACAATATATGATCGCATTCCTTCTATTTCTGCAGTTCACCACAATCCTTCTTCTCGCCATTGGCAGTGGCGCTATCGCCGGCTACGTCCCCCCTTCCTATGGTTACGGCTACGACGGCTCCTACACTCTAATGGTGAATTCGACTCGTAGATCCGGAGCGCTTTCCGAAATCCGCGAAGGAGGCGAAATTCCGCTCCGTGGGACCGGCTCCGAATCGACGAGGGGAAGATAAACTCGCATTTTTGCCCCTCCCCCCCGCTTCCCCATCGGCCGTTCAAAATGGCCGCTGCTCGAACTTGACAAGCCCACCAATGACTCAGCTGACTGATCTTTCCGACGACCAGTGACAACTATCACTGCTTTGCTGCCGAAATAACACGCGACACAGCCCGGCCGAAATTATACGTACCACGGCGCCCATCTCACAAATAACGAGGAAGACGTCCGCATTAGGCACCGTCACACACCTTTCGGCCGCCTCGAAGCAGCGGGGCGCGCACAGCGATTGCCATCGGTGGAGTTCAGATTGCTGGTACGACTTTAATAAACACGACGTGGTAACAAACCATCACTTGCAAGGTCGTTGCCTAATCTGTTCTTGCTTTATCGCACGGGAAAACGCCGGCGGAATGCAGTGTACAAAGGTAAACAATCATTGGCTGCGGAATGAACAGGCCTAACCTTGCTTCTGCCTCCGGATTTTTGGTCCCCGTTCTTTTCCTCGTTCTTCCTCTCAGGATAACAGATGTCAGCGCTTAGGATTTACCACGCTCCAATCCCGGCTTTGTATCCCTGATCCACGCGAGGTAGAAGCGCTCGAGCCGTCACAATCCCGCGTAAACAACCGACGCATCCGAACAGATCCAACTTGACGACACGACCTTGGCGCGACCGGCCCGGCGACCTCGCCAGCCTTGCCGCGCATGCGCACTGCCGATTTAGAAGGAAATGACGTTGTGCTCTCTCTACTTCCGGAGAGATCTGTGAAATCCTACAGAGCAGTTTGGCGGGGTTGGAGGCGTTCCATGGAGCAGGCGCTGCCAGAGATCTACGAGCGGAAGACGACCAACTCGAGCCAGATCAGCGAGCGGAATATGGGCACTCCAAATGGAGCGCTTTTGGATCGCTCGAAATCTGCGAGCGGAATTCACCATAAGAAAAAATGGAGGAAAAAGGTAGCAATGGCACATTTTCCTCCCTTCTACAGACACGCCCCTAAGCGGCCACGAGAAGAAGGTAGGAACGAGACATTTTTCTCCTTCTCCAGGCAGACGGGAGAAAGCTTTCGCCCTCCCGACTCATCTTCTTTCGGTTTCGTTTTTCGAGCACGTAGCGCATAGGGACCATCCGTCCCGCGACTCGCGGGACTGTCCCGCATTGAGGGCTCGTGTCCCGCGTCCCTCAAGAAAATTCCAGAATCTTCAAAATGTTCCGCATTTCACATTGTCGTAACATTCACTACGCAAATTATGGCGCTTCCAAACAACGGGCCACGGGAAAGCGCGGAGGTCGCTGATAAACGTGTGAATCTTGATGGTATTCTATTTTCTATCCAAGCACAACGGGAAGGAACCGTCGTTCTTGCAGGAGACCGACGCGCATGCGCCGTTGTGCCATCCCCTTGATGGCAAATTATTGCAAGCGAAAATTGCTCGCCAAAGGTTGAAAAATAAACTATCGTAATTATTTGCATATCATACTGCATCATGCGAAAGGGTTGTTGTGGAAAGCTTTTTTTTTTTGTGAAGACGGACACTCAAGGCAAAAACCTGGAACTGGCAAAAGTAAAAAAAAAAACAATTATGGTTCTTTTTTTGTGTAGGAGCATGTTAGTATAAGAGTAAGTATCGACAGGAAACAATAAGCCGAAAAATATTTACTGTTTCCTATTTCCTTTTGATGCATTGGGGACTGGTGCAGTCGATATTTATGTTTTCAACTTCAAAAATCGCTGCATTAAAAAAATATATTTACCGTTACAATTTATCAAAATAGATCAGTGTGAGTGAAACTTATCTTAGTTTAATTGCCGCGTACAATTTTCAGGTATATAATATGCTTTCGGACAGCACAGGATTTCGAGGTGTGCGCGTTGGCGAATTTCCTATTTTCCAATAATAATTGCTTCTTGAGTAGTGCAAATCGTCCTCGCCCGTACTTCGCCCTACTTGCAATTACTCTGCTTGACCCTTCCATCTGGTGGCAAGCGATCTAACCTTCTTTCACGCTACGCGATAAACAGCGGCTTAGAGTTCGTTCCTTTGAGAGCGGCTTTTGGTTTCGCGGATTGGTTTGCCATTCCGCCGTGATGTGCGGTTGACGAAGGAATTGCGACTCGAGGAGCAGCAAAGGTAAGACGTAAAGTGCGCGAAGTAACTGGGTATCGGTTGTCTCCGTTTAACATCGCAGTGCTGACGACCAGAAGACTGAGTAACTGCTTTTGAAACGCAAGTTTCTTTACCAGCAGGGGAATCTGGCTTCAGAAATAAACACAGTTCGCGGAAAGCTTATGTTACGCTTTTATTTGCTGCTCCTCTCGTCCCGTACAAGAGACGTAGCGTGCTCGTTAAGCCTGAGCTCGATTTGTTCGATTCGGGGCCGCCATAATGAGATGCAGGCGACGGAGGAACTTTGCTCCCCTGCTTCAGGGACGAAAGTTCCTCCCTCTCTAAAGGAACATAGGTTACAAGACCGTTCCTCCGCCTAGGGAGGACTATCCGTTTTTTCTACGAGTGTACCTTAGGCTAAGTGAAGTAGCCTGGCTCTTACTGGAGCATATTTCGCAAAAGCTAGGAGCAAGCTAGGTCTCTTTAAAACACAAACTTAGGCTAACATCGGTATTTATCTGGCTGCTTTTCGTACAATACTATAATAAACAATTGATTCAGTGAGCAGGTAAAGGGATGTGTATTTCATTGGAGCAGTTTCGAAAAACAAACAAAAAGAGTCAAGTAAAGTTGAATGGTGTTCATTGATTCATTGATGAAAAATGCTAAACCCGAAGAAGACATGGTCAAATCAAAAACGTTTTTACGAAAAATTTAGAATAGGAGCCTTTGTTTTATGAAAAGCTTGAACTTCGGTACCATAGAATTATTTTGAGAATACAACTGGGAACGGAAACGAGACGCCTGTTTGGTCACGATAACGTTCGCCTTTATTTTTAGTTCAATCAAAGTAATTCTTCAGTGGTTCTTGATGTGTGTGTCTCTTGGATGCTTGGCATGTTGTTTTCTGAAATACACAAAGCGTAATCGAGTGAGTCAGAGTTTCTTGTAATTACCTGCGCGATAAACGTGTTCCTGTGCTAGTCAAGAGAAGAAATATTACAATGTATTTTCAGCTTACACTTCTTGTGGACGAGAGCCTTGTAGCTGAGGCCATCAAGCCCATAGGCGTAGTTGTGACCATAAGTGGACAGACCATGTCCATGTCCAAGAGGGTGAACGCCATCACCATATCCGAGAGTGCTGAGTCCATGACCGTATCCTAGAGCGCCAACACCGTATCCGTAAGCTCCGTAGGCCGGAACGTGGGCAACGGTAGACAGTGGAGCGTGAACGGCCGCTACGGCTGGAGTCGCGTGAACAGTGGTCTGGTGGGTAGAGTGGAACGGATCAACCCTGGAGACCCTGGAGACACCCTGGACAGCGGCCACGGCAGGAGCAGCGTGATAGGTGGCAACAGCGGGGGCGGCGTGGTAAGTAGTTAAAGGAGCCGCATTGTATGCGGCATACTTGGCGAACCCGGACACTGCCGGCACAGCGTGGTAGGCGGAAAGAACAGGGGCTGCGCTGTACCTGGCGTATCTGTTCAACCCGGAGACTGTAGAAGCGGCGGCGTAGACGGGAGCGCCATGGTAGACACTAGTAAAAGCAGGCGCAGACCGGTACGCGGCATATGCTGGATGCGCTGCAACCACCGTGACAGCCGGAGCGCCGCTATGGGTTGCGTACTTGGCCATCCCGACCGGAGCAGTCTGGTAGTAGCCGGAGTAGGAGGGGGCAGCGTGGTAAGCTGCCACCTTAGAGACTAGGGGTGATCCGGCGACGGCGTAGGAGGCTCCGAGGCCATAGCCATAGGAGCCGCCATAACCGTAGCCGTAGGAAGGACGGACGTAGCCGGCGATAGCACTGCCCGCAATAGCGAAAAGAAGACTGGTGCTGAGCTGCAGAAATGAAAGGATAATGTCCAGAATTAAATGTGTTGGACTTTTGACAGAGAAGAGTTTTGATTTTCGGATTTAGCACAACGTACTTAAAATAATTGTTAGCGCATACGTAAATTTCACAAAATAATATTTCTAGATGAAAATATCTGACCACTGATGTAACAAAATATATTCAGTATTAATGTTGAGGGTGGTCGGGACACTTTTCTAGAAAGACGAGTATCTACCTTAAAGCGATATTACGGGATAATATTGAATGAGCATATAGGGAATTGAAGAATTGTTTCTTATGTTTTACAGATAACCTGCCCACAAAAACAAAAGAAAAAAAGATACTTTCTGATTTGTTGATAATACAGCCTGAAGTTGCGCACCAATAGTTTTGGTGACGTAATACTAATATTAAATTACTTACCGAAATCATGGTGATCGTTGTCGAGCTGATGTGTTAAGTGCTTCAGTGGTATTGGTTTATGAGTGGGTACAAACAGGCTTATATACTACACACTATGGAAAGGGTATGTCCCTTCTCAAAAGAAGTAAGACGTCAACCTCTCTGTGATGTTGTGTGTAATGGAAATTTTTATGGCATTAGTGAAATTTCCCCTGTCCTGGTTGCAATTTCGTTCAATGCTCCCAGCACTGTAAAGCATAGCTATCTCCAAATAACTCTGCTTAGTAAGTAAAGAAAATTAAATTCTTGCACGGCACTTAATTTACTTCGATTGTCATGACTAGGCTTCTGCTTTGCATTAAGGAGCGTAATTGTTATGCATTCCTTTACCCTCTAGTTCAAGTTGGTAAAAGAGGAAGAAAAAAACATACGCAATCTGAATAAAGAACTGCTTTAAAAGGAAATAAAGGTACTGAAGTTGTCGTCATTCTTTGACCTGCTACACAAATAAAACGACAAGATGTTTGGTAACGTGTAGTGATTATTCGCGCAGTTTGATTTTTCTGTTGATTTACACCGGAATTTACAAACTTCATGCGATATAGGGGGGGGGGGGCAAGCAGTATAAAAGTATCTTAAGATAATATGCCCCCTGTTTCGGAGAAATAAGTTATTTCGAATTCTCAATTCGATGTCGAATAATTGAGATACCTACTAAGATTCCAGGAGAGCTCAATAATACTTGTTTTCCTGCCGGCTATTTTAATTACGGTATACTAACTAAAATAAAAGATATTTAATATATTAAAATAAAGCAGCGAAGGAAAGAGGAACATATCCCTTCATAAAATGGGCGCAGAGAAATGTCACATTCTTTCCTACTGTTACGTCTGGAAATATAAAATTTTAGGCAATACTTGGTTAATTGGCAATATGTTAGTTAAGTACACGTATGCATCCTATACAGGATCTGTAAGTTTACTTAAAATATACTAAAAAAGCTTGACCACAACCGTTCTTCGGCCTATATCTTTAGAACAAGCGGAATCATTACTTTTAAGCCGATAATTTTTATGTTTCTAGATACAAAACATATGATCCAAATATGATCAGGCAAAAGTTTAAGTCATAAGCTCCTGGAAACTGAGTGGACAATGCAAACATTTTTTATTACTCGTCATTTGTGGTGAAAACACTCGCAAGCGAAATATTATTTACGTGTTGTGAAACAGGAAAGGAGAACTTCTAGAACGATGCACAGAAATATTTTTAGCTACAACTTTATTACACGTGAATTTCAATTCTTTTATGAAATATGTAACTTCACTTCTTAAAACTGAGACAGCAATCGATCGGGCAAAAGTGGTTATTTGATGATACTTAAGCCTACTTATCTGCACTTTAAAAATACCTGTTGTAAATAAAGAAAAATATTCTTTAGTTTTATTTATTTCAAGGGCTTACAATGAGGTATTATTTTCTGAACAACTGGGTTTAAATCTTGTAAATTTGAGCATAATGTCCCATAACGACTTAGAGCATCAGGGTTCCAGTTCATGAACTTTGTTAAAACCGAGCAAGACTGTTCCACTCCTGCTTGGTTCTAAAACGTGCGAGGACACCTATAAGCACTTCTTATGAGTTTTGAATGCGAAACCAAAAGTGTCATTCTTCCGCTCTATTAGTTCGACTGCGGCGTAGTGGCGTGGACGGCCAGGTTTTGGTACTGCCGAGGTAGAGGCCGAGGGCCGAGCGCGCACTCTCGTGAAGTTACCGCGCTGCGCTGAGCTCGGTCGTACAGCCTCTCCGGTGTTTGCCCGAGCGGGCTGTGCCAATATCACTTAAGACACAAGGCCTGCGCGTTTCCTCCTCTAAACGTCATAACTTGTAGACCCCCTCAGCGCCGCTTGGGGGGCCCGGATGAGCACCATCGTCTGCTGGTCAGAAAATCTTATTTACAACTTTGGTGTCATGACCAGAAAAAAACCTAAAAACTAAAACGCGAAGTATTATGTACAGATATAAAGGCTTTACGATCCACAAGCCGACCCCGCGCCGAGCCACCGAAGGCGCGGGCGCGAGCTCGCTGCTCCGTAAAGCTCCCGTCCACGCGATCACTCGCGCAAAGAGACACCGACTGGTATTTCGCGACTCCAAATCACTATAGGGGGCGCCGCTGCCTTTTCAAAATGGCCGAGTTAGTGAGGGTCGGTTGGACGGCGAGAGCCCTGCTCCTTACGAGTATATTGGAATATGCTAACGCTACGAAATATTCGCTGTGCTACGAGGAAGCAGACCTTCTGTTACAGGCCGGGCATCTGTTTCTTTGCGGCAAAACATCGTCGTCCGAGGACAACGTTGAAATATTGGCGTTGTGCCTCGCAACGAGCAGCATCAGAGGCGATCCGCATGAGATCACCGTGAAACTTGTCGCGGGAGATGGCCTAACGTTTCGTGTGGACAGGGCCGTCTGCTCGTGCGGGGCGGGATCATCAGAATGCTGCAAGCACGCTGTCGCCACGCTTCTTCACTGCAACAGGCAGGCACCTAGCAATCTGCACAACACGGTACGGCTAGCGCGAGTTCAGTGTAGTCATGCGGCGGCTCTGATTATTGCTCGCTCGTATCTCTTGAGCGCAGGCGCGTCGCATACTGATATCGCACGCAGGTGCCGCGCTTTGAAACACGATAACTATTTTCACGGTGGTGGTTAAAACGCGTGCGTAGGGTAGCCCCTAAGTGTTTCTCTGTTGCTGGCGCCGGGTTTCATAGGCGCACAGAGCGTCGGCGCGATCGTAGCACGGTCCCATTTTTAAACCAACGAACCTGTTTCTAGCATGATAGTATTTTGCTTATATGACGCACTGTATTGCATACTCAAAGCACAGTACAGACGCGTCGCTGATTACCTGTAAGCCGTGCGAGCTCTATAGTTTCGGTTTCATTTCACAGAAAGGGAATCCAGCATCTGGAAGATCTCAGCTGCACTGACAAGGAGTGCGCGTGGAAAAAGACCCCTAGAAAGGAGTTGTATGGCGCTCCTGTGCCGTACAAGATGTTCTGACATGTAAAGAAGCTCCGACCTACGCTGGAGCCTTCACCTGAGGCGCAGGCAGCTATCCTCAAGCAGCTGACAGGCGCCTGCTTTAATTCTGCGCTCGCCAAGCATAGGTAGGGACAAATTCATCTTATAAGTGTCTTTTGTTCTGTTACGCCCGTCCTGAGACACAAGTCGGTGTCCCCCGCCTAGGCTTGAGTGTTGCTAAGTGACAAAAACAAACCATATTGATTACATTTCTTTTTTCGTCACATATTGATTATTTAGAGGTCGGTAAGCACATTGCATCTGATCAGCATACTCCTCTGGTGTCTAACTGTGATCTCTGGTGGCAGTAGCTGCGACTTAATCGCGTCGAATCTAGTTGTCGCGTTCAATGCAGTCATGTAAACGGCATAATGCGCTAGGGAAGTGTATTGCATTCAAGTTGCTAGACAGAGGTGGATTGAGACGGCAAATGCTCATTCATTCAACCCATGTAAACGGAGGTTACATCGCATTTTGGAATGGAAAGGATTATGGGAAGGCTTTGGCTGCGGAGAGCGGTCCCGTGTGGTAGCCCGCAGTTTTCTCCCGAGAAGAAACGCAAGCCTTTATTGCCAAACTAAGTGAGCGGAATATAGTTGAGCTGCTCGGTGAGGGCGGCCCCTCTTCAAGCCTTGCAAAATACAACTTGCACGACCGAGGGAGTCCCTAGAGGCTTCGGCACAAGCACGAACAACGAGCTCCGATCACTGCATGGTAGCGCAGAACGAGTAGCTCCTGCCTCGGTGCCGTTCCTGGCTGAGCCAGAGCTTTTCGGCTTCGGGGTCCGGTCGCAGTTCGCAAGGTTGGGCGAGGAGAAGCAAGGTTCCGTCCCTGGAGCGGTTGGAAAAGATCTCGCTCCCAGGCCGTGTGCACGCACATCGCCTCTGACCCAAAGTGGCCCGGTGGCCCGACCCGGAGCCCAAAACCTTTGTGTTTTGATGTTTCTTCCGTTTCGTAACTTCTTGTACAGCATCGAAGACAGCTGGCACAATCTTTACCTTTGCCGAAAACGTCGAAAGGCCTTCACGTGCGATGCACCGGAAAAGTTGGTCACGGGGTGCGGCCGGTGCCGGAAACGCAGCTTTAACTTTGAGCTTTGACACGGCGTGGCGCCACCTTTGCATAGGGCTTGGTGCACGTTCATGTAAACATTGCCGCGTCGGCTTCATTCGAAAAACGATTGGGGTCGATGTGCGGAAGTCGTATTCATGAAAACGCGGCTATGAATGTTACTTAGTTGCACCGATTCAAGTTGTCGCATTCAGTGTGTTCATGTACACGGAATAATGCGCTAAGGAAGTGCTTCGCATTCAAGTCGATAGACGGAGGTAGATCGAGATGGCAGATGCGCATTCATTCAGCATATGTAAACGGAGGTCGCATCGAATTTTGGAACGGAGAGGCTTATGGGAAGGCCGCCCGCTGCGAGAGCGAGTGAACAGCTGAGAACATGGCGGCGGCCAACCTCTTCGGCGGCGCGGAGAGCGGTCCTGTGTTGTCGCCCGCAGTTTTCTCCCCGGGAGAAACGCAAGCTTTTATTGCCTTCATAAGTGAGGGGAAATAACTGAGCTACTCGATGAGGGCAGCCCCCATCCAAGCATTGCGAAGTATGACTTGCGCGTCCGAGGGGGTCCCTGAAGGCTTCGGCGCAAGCACGAACGACGCCGAGAGCTCCGAGCACTGCATGGTAGCGCAGAACGAGCAGCTCCTACCTCGGTGCCGTTCCTGGCTGCGCCGGAGCCTTTCGGCCTCCGGTTTGTCCGGTCGCAGCGAGCGAGGCGATGCGCTGTAGCTTCCTCAGGCTTTTGGAAACGATCTCGCTCGCCACAGCGTGTGCATACGCGTCTCCTCTGGTCCAGAGTGGCACGACGGCCCGGAGCCCAAAACGCTTGGGTTTTGATGTTTTTCTGTCTCATAACTTCTTCCACAGCATCAAAGACAGCGGGCATGATCTTTATCTCTAATCTTTACGTTCACCGAAAGCGTCGAAAGGCCTTCACGTGCAATGCACCGGAAAGCGTGATCACGTGGTGCGGCTGGTGCCGGAAACGCGGCTTTAACTTTGAGCTTTGACACGGTGTGGCACCCCCTTCACGTAGGGCTTGGTGTGCATTCATGTAAACAGTTGCCGCGTCGGTTTCATTTGAAGAACGATTGGAGTCGATATGCTGAAGTCGCATTCATGACAACGCGGTTAGTGAGAGCCTTCAAAGCTGACGATTGGGAGCGATGTCAGAGCTTTGTGCTGAATGGGCACACTTGGCCAATGCAAAGCCGTATTTGCTGTTTGTGAGCCTCGACAGGACAATTATATTTGGTCAGAACTTCTCACATGCGGACATATGATGACAGGATCCTCGAGGCTACATAGGTGCTTGTTCCACGTGCTCATTTATTTATTGGTGGATATCAGATTACCGTAAAATACCAAGAAAGCGCCTCCTCAAATTATGAAAATAATAGCAGAAATTAAGGGATGAGCGCTTGTTAGGTCAGTTTTACCTACCGTAAAATACCAAGCAAAAACGCCACTCAAACTTTGGAGATAATCAAGAAAAACATGGGGATGGGTGCTTGTTAGGTGATCAATTCTACATATATATGTACCGGGCAAGCTAGCGGTCTTCTGCCCATTGAGCAACCACCTAGGCGTCGCCGCACCTGTTATCAGCTGGCTCGTGGGGCAGCATCGCATTGAGCATAGTCGTCACCTTCCAGCCCTGAACCAGCTGGAAGAGCATCACACCAGTCGTCTCTTTCAACGCCGTGTTGTAGGCAATTGTGACTTAGAGTAACACCTCGTCCCACGTCTTGTGCTCCACATCGACATACATGGAAGTCATGTCGGCGATGGTCTTGTTCAAACACTCTTTCGGCCCGTTGGTCTGCAGGTGGTACGCAGTGGTGCGACGATGGCTGGTGTGGCTGAGCCGAAGGATTTCTTGAGCTAGCTGCGCCACAAACGAGGATCCTCAGTTTGTGAACAGATCCTTGGGGGCGCTGTGTCGGAGGACACTGCACTTGACGAAGAATTTGGCGACTTCCACAGCAGTTTCCAACGGGAGGGCTTTCTTCGCGGCATATCGTGCAACGTAATCCATTGCGACGATTATCCACCTGTTTCCTTGCATTAGTGGTGGGAATAGGCCCAGCAAATTCATTCCGATCTGCTGGAATTGTGTTGTCAGCGGCAATCGGTTGCAAGCCCTTTGTCTTTTGTTGTGGCACAAAGTTGCCAGTAAACTTTAGTTTCTTCAGTTCTACCCCGTACCTTCACCAAATTGTCACGAAGGACAAATTACGAGGCAGTGAAGAACATAAGAAACAAAAGTTTACTGGCGAACCTGTGACACAAGTGAAAACAGACAGCAGGCATCGCGGGTGTTGATGTCGGCGAAAAGGCTGGCTCGAGCGCTTGCGATAGGCTGACTCCATATGGCGCACCGCGGCTTTTTGAGTCTTCTCTGGCAGCCTAAAACATTCTACCTCCATCGTTCGGGAACTATGCACTCTGATCATGAACAAACTACACGGTTCTCCAACCTTCTAAAATCATCCACTTATGGAAAAAAAAAAAAAAGATAAAATGTTATGCAGTGGTGGGAGTCATACCCGAGCGACATGCGCGTAAGGCAATTAAGAGCGCTGCCGACTCGACTGGGTATGATCGCGGCAATATGTCGAGAAAGCCATACCTACCGACCTCCGGCAAAAAGTAAGGTTTTAATCAATATGCCCCTCATATGTCCTAACCTTCCTTATTGCTTTCTGTCTCCTTTCGTAACAATTTAAGGAAGTGTATCCTTCAGGTTGTTGAACGTTTTCATGTGATTTTATTAAATTTTATGTACGATAACTTTATGAATATGGTGTCGCAATATTATGAGGGCCTAATAAGCCATTCTATCAAAGGTAATAGGTGGCATTACTCAGTGATAAGTAGTGACTGTTGCCATGCCTATTTATTTTATTGCTTAATATGCAGCCACATGTTTTGGTTGAATTTCAGTTTTGTCTATGTGTCAGAAACCTTGAGATTTGACTTACTGTGGCTTTCAAACATTGTTCGCTGAGCCTTCAATACATAGACGCAAGATTTAGTGTATTGTTTACATACTAAATCCAATTGTTTGTTGTTTTTTTCTTTTTACAGGAGGAGGAGGCGGGTTGATTGGTCATGCAGGTGAGCTAAAATGTACTTGTTTATCCTTTGTCGACTAAGTACAGTACAAAGGCTGTTTCGCAGAGTTAAGATTGAGTGAGATTGCAACTGCTTACGACTAGATGTGACTACCTAGCTTCCCTCTACCGACGTAGGAAAGCTGTCCTAGCTTTCCTTCACTCACTGTAAGCATGGGATTACGCTGAAATGCCGCTTGGTTGTTTTGTTTACACCCCTGTCTGTGTGTGTGCTGCAATCCAGTGCAGGAATCTGCGCCTAGGGCGTGTGTGTGTGTTCGACTCTTCGAGGATGGCATTCATAATTGACTGAAAATACCGACCAGACAAGTATTTTCCGCTTTACTTCTTTCTATGATACCATTGGCCACTTGTTGAAGGGGTGGCTAGGCTTGATGGGTCGGGTGATGATCCCGTAAGCATAAGGGGGAAGCTTGCTCTGCTTGGTTGTGCTGTGTGGAATGATATCGATGATCGGGCGGGGATACCGGGGTTGGGAGAGCGGCAAATGCGGTGATGTGATTGCTGCGCCATTTGCACCAAAGTGCTTACCCTGCTACATATGACCAAAATGTGAGGAATTTGCGCCAACATTGCGCCAGAACTTAAGTTCACTTAAAAAATACTGAAAATATAACAGTTGCAGGCCTCGCTACCGGGCCGGATCGTTTGGGTAGGCTCGTGCGGGTTTTCAGGACTTTCGATAATCGCCTCAAATAACTTACTATTCGATTTGATTTCGCACCAAGCACTGACAGTACTCGGAAGTTTCGCAATAAGTCTCGTGGTCTGTTCTGGTGGGTTAATGAGCTTTGTCGAGTGCTCTTCTCACCGCCTACTGGTGTGCTGCAGTGAAGCGACAATTGCGAACTAGGCGTCGCGATGTTGTGTTTCTTGCTTCGCCGCAGCGCACCCGCGTGCTAAGGGGAAAGGTAGTCATCCAGAGCGAGACGTGGTCCAAGCTTTTGTAGGTTTATTTTTTATGCTTTGTTTTTTGTCTGAATTATGAATTGCACCTTTGTTACAAGTTTACAACCCCCCCCCTCCTAGAACTTGAAGGACACATAAATCTAAGTGTCTAAAATGATTGTATTTTACCATTTGTTCAATGGGATTTCGTACCTAAAATAATTATTCAAGGCAGTTTGCGCTGTCCTTCATCAGTCGTTTTCTTGTTACCGTGTCCGGTGCTTACCCACGCAACTAAACAGCTAGTGTTTGTTCCCCTAATATTTGCCGTCTCTCCTCCTTACATTTGCAGTGATATAAATGAAAATGAAGTGTGCGGTTATGCTCCAAAAGCTCTTTTTGCTTCTCCAAAATGAACTTTTGGCTGCTCCAATAGCTGCTACAAAATGACTACGACCAATCACATCACTGCAAATGCTTTGGTCTTTGAGTTCCAATTTCTGAGGTAAAAAGAATTCAGCACAAATGTTTTGTCGTGGTACTCGGCCAAGCCAGCTGTCGCTATGATCGCAATAATACATGTTGATTCAACACTGTTTTTTTGCTTCCCTCCCTGCTTTGTAATCGCATCCTTCGCCAAACACACTGGATCTGTTGAAGAATATGGGCCGTTTGTTATCAGCAATTTGTATTTCAACGAGGGTTTGAAAAGTGGAGCCTCTAGGATGGGACTTCTTAACTGTCTTCCGAATTACACAGTGAGAGCTTTAACCAAACTTCGTCCACATATCAAGCACAATTTTCATTACATCCCATTGGCCGTCGCCTATGTTTGGGCAAGTTCTAACTAAAACTCATTACTTGCCGGGTGCCTTATTATTGCAACTAGGTTCGCTGGTGTGTCGCCAGCACAACATTCGCTTCACCAAGAGGGGCCACATGCACCGCACAACAGTTTGTTGCTCGTTTTGTTTTGCCGAAAGCTGTTATTTTTACCCATAGACGACAGAGGAAGCAAGGTAGAAACCTTTCGTGTTTCCCCAGCTTCCCTATGATGGGTTGCGCATGTCATAGTGTGCGGTCGTAGTCACACTCGCTCGCAACTATGGGAACGAGCCTTAACCTCGGAGTAGTATGTGCAGTATGTACGAATTAAAATGTAGCAGGTGCAGTAAGTAAGATAATCTCAGATTTAACAATGGATCAGCATTTGGTGGACTGTACAAATATATCTCTCATAGTAGCTTGGTGTTTCACATCCCATTATTATACAGGCAAGCTGGAACGGTGTGGGGTCTGCATAAGACTAGTATTTGAATTAAATTTATACTAGACATGAGCTTTGTCTGTGTTTTATAGTAAATAAAAACAAGCAAAGTTCACGTTGCAGAATCTCTATGCATCACTTTCGCTTGAGCCACTGTCATGAGGCTCAATTTGATCATGTTCACTGTATAGATTGGAATGTGGTCTATTTCCAGTGTCCCGGAACCGTCAAGGCTGGGCAAGAAGTACCGGCAGGTCATAGAGTGCGCCGAAGGCAGTGATCTTTTGCCAAGGCTTGCCGCAGTTCCGGCCTCTCCTCCGGAAGGCTGCTCTTCTTTCTACGATCAACAAGTCGCTGTCTCTGTTGAAACAGCCGCTGTCATGCTTCGTGACAGAAAAGAGAACAAGGCAGCCTAGATGATGCAACGTCGCTGCCGGATTACAGGCAAGTGTATTGTGTATTAATAACTAGTAATGGTACGAATCTTTATCTAGATAAGGATTCAAAAGAACAACCAAACATCGAGTCTTGGGAAGGTTCGGATAGCTGCCATATTGTAATTGCATGCGTTGCAACTGTTTATAAAGTGAAACATTAGAAATGTTAAAAATAATCAAAGTTTTAAGATAAATATTTTATTTGGAACTTCCATTCCTCTAGTTGCTTTTCGACACGGTAGGTGCAGCGCGCTTTCAAAAAAGGTTTTCGGAGTACGGAAAGTTCAAGAACTCCCTTGTTCCCTCGCAGTTCTGCCTAGTCATGGTGAATTTGTCTGCATTTTTCTCCTGTGCCCACACCATGCAGAGAGCAAAAGGTTTAATAATTCAAACCAAAGCGGAAGAGCATTCACTTGGTTTGCCCCCATACAAACCAGTTCACTTGATGAACGGATCTTTACCGAGTTATCAGATAAGCGACATCGGTCTTATTTAATCAGGATGTACACCCGGGAGCAAAAGCCTGGCTACCGTGCAAGTGCTTCGGTGCCTGCTTTTGTAGTTTCCAAACTCATGTTCCTGAGCGTGTCATGTATGACCTAAGAAGCATGCCTGGTGCATTAAATTTGTGCTGCCTGCTTACCTCGGCATTCTCACTCATGAGTGCGATCACTCACGATCACTCACGCTCACCGTCAGATTTGAGGTGATCGTGAGTGAGGCCGCGAATCTCGAAAAATTGTGAGTGTGAGTATGAGTGCGATCGTGAGTTATGTGAACTCATGAGTGTGAGTATGAGTGTGAGTCCTGAGAACTCATGAGCGTGAGTCTGATCGTGAGTGTGATTGTGAGTTCTGAGAACTCATGAGTGTGAGTGTGCGTCCTGCGAATTCATGAGCGTGAGTGTGATCGTGAGTGTGATAGTGAGTTCTGAAAACTCTTGAGTGTAGGGCTGTGCGAATATTCGCCATTTTCGAATAACGAATCGAATATTACTCTATTCGATTCGTTAATCGAATCGAATAATAATTCTCAAGAGTTTCGAATATTTTTCGAATAATTTCCGAATAGTCGTTACGGTGTTGCGCCACGAGATTCCCTTCACAGGCGCCCCACAACGCGCCGGCACGCCTACAATACGTGCCCGCAAGATGGCAATACGTACCCTCTTCTCCTAGACAATGACTGTCATCATTGGCAGCAGCCGTCCCTCTCTATACGTACGTTGCTGTTGCCTCCATTAGGGACCACCGTGTTAAGTATAACCCGCATGTAAGCGATTTGCCGAGAGACGAGACAGCAGACAAGCGACGTGGAGCCGCTTCGCTGTCGTTCGGTCAGTCGCGCGATGAGGCAAGCCACATGAAAGTGGCGTAAACAAGTGACCAAGGAGATGAGGTTGTTTTTTAGAAATCCAAACACCAAGCGACGCGACGAGCGACAGTGAGAAATCTCTCTCGCTCGCTGCTCACTTGTCGCTGTCGCTCGTCTTGTCGCTCGCTAAATCGCTTACATGCGGTTAAGCATTTAGGGAGAGCTTTCGCACGAGATTGCTCGTGCACGCTTTCGGAAAGCGTGTCGTGGAGACGTTTCAGAACTGGTTGCAACGGTACCGCCGTTCTGTGTAAGCGAAGTAGAAGTGGTAGAAGCAGCAAGTTGTTCAAAGAGAAAGCGCACTAGGGTGGGGAAGTTTTTCGGCCGCTCCCATGCAACCAATTGAAGAAGCCACAACAGCTGCTTGTGTCGAGTCTTTCCCAACACTTTCCATGGTTGTTCCACTTGTTCAGTGTGTGAAGATGTTGCTTTTTGAGGGCGCAAGTAGATCAAGACAATGCGTTTTCCCAGAATCTTCTCAGATCAGTGAAAATAAGGTTCCTGGGCGTAAGCACACACGCACATCACGCCCTTGCCACCTTCCTTGATCCTCAATTCAAGGACATCTGCTACAACGAGGAATAGAAAGATAATGTAGAGTACCTACTAAGTACAATGCTCAGGATGTACGTACCAGGCTCAAGCGAACGGTGATTTTATGTTCAGCATCCGCGTGAACCGTGATATTACGTTAGCATTCTAATACTTTATTAGCTTTTGTCTCTATTTAAATATACACAGTTGAACTGTAGTTATTATTGTCTAGCTGCGATTTTACAATAATTTTAAGAAACGTTTTGGAACAATAAAAGTCAAGTTATAATCTTTGCTCTACTTTAATAGCTATCTACTTACTATTCGGAAACTATTCGAAAATTATTCGATTCGTATTCGTATTCGATTCGGTCCCACAATTATTCGATTCGTATTCGATTCGGTTTCAAAAATCACTATTCGCACACCCCTACTTGAGTGTAAGTTTGAGTCCTGAGAACTCATGAGTTTGAGTGTGAGTTCTGAAAACTGATGAGCGTGAGTTCTGAGGACTCATGGGTGTGAGTGCGAGCTTGAGCTCTAAGTGAAGTACTCATGAGCGTGAGTTCTGAGATCTCTTGTGTGTGACTGTGAGTTTCGAGGCTCATGAGCATGAGCCTGAATCAAGACGTGAGTCGTAGGGTAGATATGAGTCCGGTGATTGCATTAGTCTTCGTGATGACGCGAGTCTCAGGATCATGGCCATGATGAGTCGTGGTGAGCGCTGGTGTTATCTTAGCTGGGTTGGTCACGTGAGCTCCCGGGCCAACTTTGTGGGTGAGGAGACTCTCGCTTCGCAACTACTGCGTGGGGTTCAGGGTTGGTTTGGGTGTCGCTCGCCTGCTCCTCCGCCATCTAAACGCGCTGGGTCCTCTGGAGGGCGGAGGAGGAGGAGGGGGGGGGGTGTCGCTTTCGTCTCTCCTCGACGTTCGTTCTTCGCTTCACAGCAGACGGCGAGACGCCAACGGACTGATGGCGCCTGGAAGTGTTGCCGCGGCGCGGTAACGTCGGAGTTGGGGAAGCGCTCCGAACGGTTAGCGCTCCTCTCTCTGTGGCATAGAAAGGCTCGTGTGGATTTCGGCTCCTGTTGCCAAGTTGGGGCCGGTGGGCATAGCATTCTATGATTGCGTCAGCTATAACGTTCGCACGGCTGCAATAAAATTAAGGGACTCGCATTAGTCTCATCAGCACCCAGTCGCACAAACCATTTTATCTTTCCGCACACCTCACTGCACCTTTCGCAAATGAGTCATCACTCAGGAAGTGCAACAAAGGCGGTGTCATGATCAATCGAAGCTTCGAGTGAGATCTTTCATATTGTGCGATATCATGCTTTTATGTGTCGTTCGGGGCAAGATGGCGCAAGAGCATGATAGCCAGCCGGCAATGGCCAGGCGGCGCAACGAGTGCTGCATTCAGCGCCACAAGCGGAGATGTCTCTGTTAATGGGGCGGCCAGTCTGCCCGTCGGGCCGTGCCGAGCGGCGGCGACCCCAATTTCAGCAGTCCCCGTGTGCACGTGCGCGCCGTGTCCCTTGTTATTTTATGCGTTTTTTTACGACCATCGGAGCCTCGATAGGTCGAAGTGTTTAGAGCATATTCTAGAGTTGTCATTTGGACACCAGTTTGAGTTGTCTTCACAAATTGTGGGGTCGCTCTATAATAATCGCCGCCCGATCGGTCTGTGCTTCGCTCGTCTCCCAGGAAGTGACACAACACGACGAGAAGGCAGCAAATGAGTTTACTGTACTCCCCGGTTGCCCGTTTCCGAGAGCCGGCAGTCCGGACCCGCCGATCCTAGTTGTCACCCGTTGTTCATAGCTCGCAGTTGGAGTCCGTGTGCACGCCTGCGGATCGTCCTTCCCATGCCAGCGCTGCGTAGGCTGGCTGTTCCGGGCTATCACAGCCGGTGTCTCGCTGCGGAACCACTCCTGGATCCTCATGGCCTAGGCCGGTATGGCCAGGGCTCGCCGTTTCCGTCGGTCCTGGTCGGAACATCGCTGGTGAAATGCTCCGGGGATCGCCATGAGCCAGACCAGCCAGAACTCTATCGTTCCTGCCCGGCCGCAGCCTCGTGCAGCACGCTCTCCCTCCTACCTTGCCGGCTGGCCCCCGCTCGCGCCTCGCTCGACCGTCCTCTTCTTCTTCCGACGCCCCCACACACTAGAATAAAATGTGGATAATTAGAGCCAAACTCTGCATGCTGCACTGTAAAAATTAGCTGTTAAATAACATACATTTAATAGAAAATTTCTATTTTTTCTACAGAAAATGTTTGTAAGAAGTGAAAATGAACTTTTTTTACCCGAATAAACTGATCAAACCTGTTTAGGTTACAAAGCAGAAAAGTTCTTGAATCGAAAATGATTTTCATTATTATAACAACACATTAAAAGAGATTGTCTGTTTTATAACAGAATTTTGCGTGAAACAAAACTGACATAATATATATCTCTCTAATTGACAGAAAATGCTGGTGTTCGTCATAAAACAGTATTTTTTGCGTAAATCACAGTGCATTACTTGCCTCCGCGTCCTTCGTATTGCTTAGGGTATGCACCGCTCGTTGAAATCCGAATGGCGGATAACCTTCGTTGTTAATTCTCCAGAGTTCGAGTTCGAAGAAAGTTAATCATGCCACAACAAAATGTGGATTGCACTTGAAGGAATTCGTACGCTGAGGAAGCGTGGAATATACGGAGCTGCAGAATGGGGCAAATTTATATAATGCTCCACAGGTCGGCTGGTGTCAGCATTGTTTTCAACCTGTCCCAAGACAACACGTGAAAGATGATTTAACGATATTGCTAATTATTTGTGTGTAATTCTCATGAAAACATTCTTCGGCGTGTTGGTCGTTTGTTTCCCAAGTTTTGATAAAAGAAATTGTGAAGTCCTGAACCGTATCGAATGAGTGGTCGCAACTCGATTGCAAGTTTCAATAGCGTGGCAATGCTGATTCGAAATGAGGAATAAGAAGTAGTTCACCTTATTTTTCAGCTACGTCGGTAATTTTAGGATGACTTCTGGATGACACCAACGCAGCGTGCTCAGCCGTTGCACTAACAAATGGTGATCTCAACCTTTTAATGAAGAGTTACAATAGTCACGTTAATATATCATACACGTATCGGTTTCAGCAACGCTTCAGTGATCAGATAGACTATTTTGAGCGACAAGGTAATTATATCTAATAGTCCAATCATAAAGACAAGGAAAGTGTTTTTTCCCAAATACATGACCCGTAAATCGTTGAATGTGAACTCTGCTGTAAAATATGTACCTTGTGGTGTAGATTTAATGACGTTCTTTCATTTATATATTTTCCAGTAAACACCAGCTTAAAGAAAGCGTAAATTGTTCTCACTACTGCTAAATGTTGCATAGCTATAATATATGGTGTTCATAATATAGTAGCATGCGTTCTTTTTCAACTTCACGTACCGATTGCTAAAGAAAACGGAAGAGAAATTTTGCTTGTAACCTGCCAGATTTACCTTCGTCGGTTCGTGCCCTCAAGGTTTGTCACATTCCGTTATGGGGTGGAAACACTAGGAGAACGAATTATGCTCTCAACATGCTCGCTGATGATTTCCGTCGTCGCTGGTTAACCAGTAATGCGGATCCGACTATTAAAGGGATTGTCCGGTTGAATTTTGTATTTGAGAAAACAATTGATTATCATTGTTATTGCCTCGAGACGCATCGTAAGTGCAATATCTGAATTTGATGTGCCCCTCTCCATGAGAAACTGAATGTATACTGGTCCAATCGCATCCTAGCGTAAACGCTGTTTTCGTTGGCAACATTGAAGCTCTGACGTCACACAACGCAAAGCGAACATTTCTGTTTCGTCGTTTGCCTGCGAGTGAACGTCGCAGCTTGCTTCGTTTTTGTTGTTGCGCTCGACTTGTTTCCTGAATGGGTGAAATTTTTGTTGCGCGGTTGGGTGCCACAGCCACCGGGCAGCACATGCTAGCCAAGACATGACGTTCCTCACTTTTCCGCGAGACATCAGTGACGAGCAAAATGGATCGTTGCCGTGTGTAGGGACTGGGTTCCCGTCAAGATCGAGATCCCGCTTATGCAGCAATCATCTCACAGAAGAGAGCTACGAGCTGAGCGGACAGAAGGCTCGTAAGCTGAGGTGTGATGCTGTACCAACGATATTCAACTACGTCCCCTTATTTTCTCTTTCCCTAGTCAACCTATAGCGCCGCCCGGTCGGTGTCAGGGGCACAAAACGTGTAATGGTGCCTGCCTTTCCCTGAATACCTGCACACCGAGCAGCACTGTGTAATATAAGTGCAATAAACTACAGTAAAATACAATGCAATACTCCTCGCCCAAATCGGATCAATGGGTTTGATTATGCAGCGAAACCGAAACCGACAGGTAGGCCATCTGGAAACGATGCTAAAACTTGTATTTAGCACGCGTGCAGCCAGATTCTGTTTGATCCGCGTGTGGAAATGAGCTAGCGTGGCTGCGATTCACCAAGCTCGTCCAAGTCAAGTGACGACATGCATTTGAACGATTCGTCGTTTGCCTTCGACCCGCGGACATCGCCTCCAAGGGAACGACTCGCAGCCTCATCTCCGATCCAGTGGTTCCGCCGATATGTGTACCCAGATGCCGCGTCGTATACTTAGGTGTTGCTTCAGGGGCAAAATCTGCAACCTTTGGTTTGCAAGCGCTCCTAGTTCGATCGGTGGCTGTCGTAGTTGTGTTTGCGCGAAGCGGCGTACGTTTGCTCGAAGCTTATGACTGGTTTCGAGTAATATCCTGCTAAAAGGTGCGATTTTTGTTGCACACGCTTGGATACTGCATTAAAAGGAACGTATTTCAGTAGGGTACAGCCGACGAGACTATATATTTCGAAACAAAATACAAGACACCCATCGAAAAACGCTTGTTATCCCGACCATCCGACAAATTTTTGCGTTTTGTGACGTCACACAGCAGTTACGCACGTCAGCCATTGACACTGGCGAAATTCAGGGTGCAGTTTCGTACATACCCTCATGACAGGTTTAATTAATAAGGGGAGATTATATATCGAAATAAAAATGACGTTTGTCTATATGATGGCTCCCTCGACGTAACGAGCGCAAAAAGTGAAGTACTTCCGGTTTCGACCGGACAATCCCTTTACCAAACGAAGCGATTTTTATACCGAGCGCCAGCCGGTCGACGACCGCATGCTCGTGTATGGTGGCAATATTTGCCTCTGACGTATCCTGGCACTGTTCTGAACCCAGTTTTGCCGTCACAAAGTTGGCAACCTTTCAAGATCTGTGTTTCTGTTGAGTCTAGAAACACGGCAAGGGATTTTGGCGACGACCAAACTCTTGGTGACATACTTATGCAGGTTACTTTTGTCCCCTTCGCTTTGAACGCGTCTGCCGCAGCCATTTTGGCTGCAGACAAAGTGTCTGCTACGCGCTGGCGCGTTCTAGCTCCGAATAAACGCCAGTACGTTTGAAACTTTTCGATGGTCCCAACTACTCCGGCAAGCGCGGCCTATCAAAACACCACGCAAATTGAACGAGAAGAAAAAAATTACTTTCGCGGCTTCCGCTCGTGGCAAACAAAGCACCACGTAGAGTCACTAGAGGCACATAGCAAGCACGCACACACGCATGCACACGCGCAAACGCACACCCGCGCGCAGACGCACACGCATGCACAAGCAGAGACGCACACACGCACACACGCATGCACGCGGACGCATCCACAGGCGCGCACACACACACACGCACGCGCATGCGCGCACACACACACATGCAAATACGACAAAGGAAACGTTGCTCGCGTTAGTTTCGGTTTCGGTTTACATAAAAAAAGAAACAACCTAAAGTTTAAATAAAACCTAAGATTTACTCACTTTTTGTAATGTTTTACATTATTATTGTAGTGACATTCATATTGTTACTAATATAATAATAATTTGTTTAGTATCATTCTAAAAAAAAAAAAGGAAAGAGACTCTTGAAGACTGCGCAAGACCATCGCTATTGCAATCAGCTTCCGTTAGGCTGCTGAATTGGCTAAATGCCTTCGGAGTTCCAGAGGCTTCGGGAATCTCACTTCTTTTTACGTTATAGACCTTTTAGCGGATATTTCAGATATCTTCCTTATGAATACCGTGTCCAAGAATAGCAAGCAATGACTGAGAGCTGGGAGACGCTGCGTCTTGCCAACGCCCGTAACTTCAGGACAGCATGGACGACTCGTGCAAACGCCTTTAAGAAACTTTCTTTTGTTTCTGCGAAGTGGGCTGCTGTTTCAAACTTTGTCGTGTACCGTGTGCTTGCTAAGCTATGCTTCATTCTAACTATGCTTCTGTCCTGTGTTATTTTGTTATTTGAAAAGAGCGTATCTTCTTTAAAACCTGTGTCTCGCTCCACAGTATGAGAAGGATTCCCGTGCGGCGGAACCGTGGGCATGTTCTGGGCGCCGTCCAACGACGCTCCTCCGACGACGCTTTTGCGGGGCGTTCAAGTGCCGTCTGACGGACGTTCAAGCATTCAATCGCCATCCCAAAGTGTTAATCACAGGTCATGCTAGTTCTGACGCCTTGTGCCAACAGCCGCTCGCCACCGATTTGTTCCATAAAGCGGGAGCGAGAAAAATTTTACAAGAGCGAGCAGCATGATTTTTTTGCCTAAGCTAATGCCTGTGCCGTAGAGACGCGCGGTCTCTTCGCGTTTGCCGAACCGGCACACTTTTTAAGTTTACGATTGTGTGATGTAAAAACAAAACAAAAAAAATATTTAGATGTCACTGGTGGCGAAAGCCCTTACAAAAAGCAGAGCAGCTAGAAACAGCATGAAAAAAGGTGAAAAAAAAATGAACTGAAATGCTAATGTCAAACCTGAATATTCGATGGAGTTGAAAGACTACCACCGTACCAACTCGCCCGGATATTCTTTCTGTCAAAGACTAATAGCCAATAGTAATAAATAAATAAATGCCAACTATTAATTGGGTACAAATTCTTAATTGATGCAGTACAGCCCTACCCTGCTCTACTGTTTTTATGATATCAGGTAATGTGTAAATGTGTAGGACAGTTCATAGCAGCCATTTATATCCGACCCATTATATTGAATCTTTTCTCAAAGAGCTCAACGTTAAATAAAAGCGTGCCCTCCATAAATTAAGCTGCACCACTGAATGTACAATAGCGTGTGACTTGTATGTATGTTCTCAGCGAAAGAAAAGAATGTATTCAAAAAGGGCCAGCCATATTGTTTCCTCTCTGTTAGAGCGTCTTTCAGGTACACTCAAAATGTGGGTGTCTACGTCTAAAAGAGTGAAATTGACATTTCCTGCAGGGCTGGCAGGCCTGACTCAGTTTGGCTAGCAGCTTGAAACCTATGGGAGCCTGGGGAAATGCACCACAAGAGTGAGAGTGACGCCCGCCCAGCACTTCCTCAACGATGGCACTATGAGGAAGGGGGAGCTGCCCTAAAGTGAATGCAATGGCAGGTGGGTCGTTCCAGTGAACCCCTATACAGATGATACTGTAGCAGAGCCGACAAGTGCCACAACCATATGGGTTGTAGAAAACACCCGAGTGAATGTACCTCCAGACTAAAAGCAACCGAGGCTTCACTGCGCCGAGCACGGTGTCAGTGAGCGCGCCAGCTCACGCCACCGCGTGGCCTCGGGTGCCGCGAGAAATAAGAGAATATATGCCTTTTGTCTAAGCTCTGAGCCGGACGTCCCTTTTCTGCTCCGATGCTTTCGAACACACCGCCGACAATACCAAGCAGAAAATATTAAAAAAATGTATTATTAAAAACACGGAGTGTGAATCGCACGCACAAGGAGGAGATCAACACAGCGCTGTGTTGCGTTCGTATCCTCTGTTCCCATATTCTTCATGATTTCTTTTTAATTATTGGCTACCAACTGGTCCAATCATCAGCACCTAGTCAACAAAAGTATGCTGTTATTTATTTGTATGCATTAACACTGTGCTTACAGTTGAATCCTCATTTATTAATGAACACAAACAAAAACGAGGGTGCAAGCTAGCTATACAGGCTAAACGCGAATACTTTATTCAAGACTGGTTCACTGAAGGATGACACAAACGCAGAGACGTGTCAAACAGAGCAGAGTCTTAATAGACCAAAAATGAATAGGCGACCAAAAAGAGGAAACGTAAGGAACGACATGAAGTCACTCTTTACAATTTCTCTTCTGTTTACCACCCCTCTACAAATGGAATTTCTTCCTGGACCTCACAGCGTTATACTGCTCACAACCCCTAATATACCCAAGGACAGTAAATGCAAAGAAGAAACCTACTAACATCTGGGTAAATGTAATTAAACAAACAACAGAGAATGCCCTTGAGCTTTAAACATAGAAAATAAAAAAATATCATGCACAACATTAAGATTTAAAAAAAGATAGAGACGGACATCATGCCTCTTTCTAAAATAAATATAGGCCAAGAAACTTCTTCCACTCGATGGCAAAACACAGGGAAGGCATTCAACAGATTTCTAGGTTTCATCATTGTTATTGATTCTTTCAGTATATACTTAAGTTGTGGTCATTCTCTTTAGTCAAAATTATTTCAGTAGTGTTCTATAAGAACACACAATTATTACCATTACAGACCCTTATTTTTCTGCAACATTTATACTAAGTTTAATCGGTCGTTAATCAGGGTTTTGTCGCATGAAGTGTTCTATGAGGTGAGCAATCATTTCTGGCGGTCCTTGGTACATGCCGTGCTGGGGGTTTATGTAAAACTGGCATTGTCCAGTTTGTTCCAGTTTTATGTAAGGAAAAAGTGGACCTCTATAGTGGGATGGTGCCCGGCTGCATGCACATGCACCCTGTATTTATATATACATATATACAAAACATTGTATTTTGATTCAAACGAAATTTAAAAAAAAAAGTGAAAGCCGTTTACAACTCCCTGTAACGCCGAATTAGAGCGCAGCTTTTGAGGGGGAGGAGGGAAGGGTACTGGGGGGTGGGTCACGTGACCTCGAGGGGGGGGGGGTCACGTGACGATGCCGATGACGTCATCAGTGACGATGACGATGCGGATGCCGTCATCAGTGACGTCACTGATGACGTCATCAGTGATGATGACGATGCGGATGCCGATGACATCATCAATGACGTCACTGATGACGTCATCAGTGACGATGCCGATGACGTCATCAGTGACGTCACGCGTCCCCTAATGCACCGCGCGGTTACGCCGACGCCAACGGCGACGCCGCTCAAGCCGGAAACGGGCGCCTAAGAGCTGCGCTCTAAAATGGCGTGAGTGTTACTTGATGCCACCTTCACTGTGTGTTTATGGGGCTCGGAGGACATCAGATAAGGGGATAACCGTCGCAGTATGTTAATTATAACTAATATACCAAAAGGTTTTCATAATATTTTTAATTAATGATTTTATGGGGCATGTTTCAATTCTAGTTTCAAAGGCAGTGAATATTAAAGACTCACCCAATTGAGACAATTTGCGAATGGCAACAAGTTTCGAGATATTCAATGCTAAGAATCTGCCTTTTCATCACCCAATACCAAAATCTTGCGCTCAGAAGACCTCAAGATGTTGTGAGGATGGGGTGGCTTCGAACGCACCTTCACTATCTTTTTAATAATAATAATAATAATGTTTTTTTATTAATTTGAAAAAGACAATTACAGTAACTGGCCCACAAAAGCAAAGAAGATTGCTTGTCCGTGGGACCAGGCAGACCAAAACCTTAACAAAGAAAAGGAATAGAACACAGTATTACAAGTAACACTATAAATAAAGAAATTAAACAAAATTGTAAAACAAAGCAATATTTGCGCCATGTAAATGAAACTACTCTCCACATGAAAATCAAACAAATCGCTGAACACTGAAGTACTAAAAAATTCTAAACGCCGTATTCTAAACGCCGTACGACCTTACGTGAAACATACCAAAATAGACAATAGTTGAAAACCAACATCGCATAACACAGAAATGACTCATGAAGTATGATCTTGGAAGTATGACGCCGATGCATCCACCAAGGACACACTGTCGAGATAGGGACGACGTGCCTGGTAGGACTATGTCAATCTTCTACCCACCATTAATGGCACGAATATTCTTGAGCTCAAACTGAGCGCGTTTTTTGCATCCGACATTAAAAATGCAAAAGTTGGACAATGAATATCTCGAAGCCGCTTGGTTTTTGTGAATTCTTTAAATCGGGATAGCCTTTAATATTGACTGGCTTGTGTGTGTACCGTTACGCATACAGCCAGCTCAAATTGCCACGCGTAAAGAAGAGTTTGGAACAGACTGAGGAAGCAAAACGTCGCGTTCAATGTGTGACACCCGAACATGAAAGTGTACTCCTTCTTGCACTGTTCAGCGAGGACGAGGAAATGGTCTACAAAATCGTGGAGGTAGGTGTGTGTTTTTTTTCCAGCTTAGAACATTCAAGGTTGGAAGCAATGCATTCCTCCTGAAGTAACAATTTGTCATGAATGTAAACACTTGGAGAGATGCCTTCAAGAAAAAAATTCCCTCAATGCTCACCCGATTGATTTTAAGGGTTGTGAAATATGTTAAAATGCTGTCATCTCTAACTTGGGCCTGTATACACACAATTCCAAATCAATGTCAGGCTTGTATTTTCTAATGATTCATGAACCACAAAAGCTGGATAGAAATACCAGAGTGTGTGCAGAGGAGCTGGTGAACTATAAACTTCTTGAATACCCAATACCGAGGAACATAAGAAGGTAGACGACACGGAGATCTGGGCTCTCGTCTCCTTTCTTGTTCCTTGATCTAAGGTTTTCAAGATGCACAAATGTGTCTATCCTTACATGTGAAGGGACATTTTATGTAGGCAGTATACACTATTGCCCAATGGTTATAAAATTTGTAACGGTCATGTAACAAAAGCAAACAAATATGACTCAATCAGCCTCAAGTTGGAGTCTAGAAATGCTCACATACATGTAAACCAATAGTGCTGCATGTTCCTAAGCTAGACTTGCCACACAACCAATACCGTGAAATTTTACCGGCAATTTCAAGCATGGTGAAATAGCTGGGCTAACCAATTTGTCATGTATTTTGAGAATTGTATTTTATAGGGTCCAGATTTTCTTTTCTTAAGGAAGCTGTGAAAGCTTCACAAGTGTGGTCTGTGCAGGTCAGTTATACAGCAAGGGGGCCATAGTATATGGTCCTAATATTTGCGACAGGACGGATGATTAACTGAAAGTTGTTAAAAAATGTTTTAGTTAGTGAATAAACATACGGTGTTAGTATGAATTTGCTGAGTTTTAAAGAAAACCACTCAATCCGGCAACTTATGAAGTTCAATAAGCCTTGGGCTTGGGCTAGTAGGTTTTCCTTTATTTTTGTTCTGCGCTGCTACGGTTTACTAACTGAAACAATGAAGAACGACGCGCATACGTAAACCAGTTGTTAGTTATGCGTTACGTGTGTGTGTGTCGTCCTTCATCGTTCCAGTTTGTAAACCTAGCGCCGAACAAAAATAAAAAGGAAATAAGACTTATGAAGACCTTGAGCGTGTGGGAAGCATTGTGATACTCTAAAGATACCACTCGTACAACGGGTGTAATGCTAGTGAAACAAAAAGGAGGATCATACTGTCCTCTCTGTTTGCCTTTCTTTAAAGGATGGGGATCTTATAATGATATTGTTTGATGTACTTTTAATTAAAATATATGTGGGTCTCTTCTGACAATTCACAGGAAACTGCAGGAGAGACAGATCTTGGAGACATGCCTGCCACGCCGAGCATTTGCATAAAAGGTTAGATCAAGATTGGTCTTCGTTGTCATTATGTGACATTCATTGTGCTGTTTGCTTTTTTATGCAGGACCGAGCCTTTTTATGTCCGCGGACTTCGCCGTGTGTATGGATGGAATCGCCTTGACCACTACGTGCAACAGAGCTGTTGCATCGAAGCTTATGTTCCTGCTGTGCTTCGTGCTCAATGTGGAGTATCCGCCTGAAGTAGCCCTGACAATCGAGTTTGTTCAGAGGTGAGGATGCCAGGTTACTCTGTCACAAGGCTGGGTTTGCCCAAGGGCTCACAGCGTTACATGCTGCTGCAATTTTCTCGAATGTGATGAATTTGTCCAAATTTGTGTTAAAAGCTCATTTGTTTTGCTTTGCTGCTTATAATTATAATTTTACTTTACAGGGCCATCGCTGGCATCAATCCAGATAAAAGCTCAAAGGCTCCGAAAACATCAAGGAAACAGCATAGTCTCTCACCAAAGGTGACGGCTTTGGCGAATGCCTTAAATAACTATGCGTTTTAAAGTTTGACACGTTCAGTTCAATGCCAAATGCTTTAAGAATGTAAGCATTTTAAAAGCTTGTTAACCTTTTCAGTGCGCAAGGTAGCGTTTTGAGTTTTATTACAATAAAAATTACAGTTGACATACTTGCCTCTAGTGTAATTTTTGCTTCACACCCTATTGCCGACCCCACCGATACTCCAGCAGAGGTTGTCAGGGTGACGGTACGTTTTACAGTTAAACCCGTTTTCTATGTATTCAGTCAAATAGACCAAACCAAGCTTTACGTGAAAGAAGCAGGACATAGCTGAAGGAACCATTGAGGCCTGTTTTTCTAAAAACTGGCCAGTTACATTTTTTTTTATTTTTTTTACATACTGCAGCCCCGTCGGGGCTATTGCAGGAGTGGGGGGAAAAATCACAGATCTCAGAATTCAATATTGAATGGGACAGAAAAAACAAAACATCGTAAAATAGAATCAACCGCTGTCAACCGCACACTGAAATTCGTCTGGAGGTAAGGAACGGATGTTACCGGGTAGGAGATTCCAATGTTCAATTGATCTAGGGAAAAAACTGTATTTAAACATGTCAGTGCGTGCATAAAATGGTGAAATGTTTAGGTCATGGTGGCTCCTTGTTGATGACTATATGTGAAACCTTAAGTATGCATCTAATGAGGTGAGACGTGGCAAATAAACCATACCGTAAAAGACTTCAAGGCTCTCAGTGTGACGTCTATTGGAAAGAGGACTTAAGCTTAGAGCAGAAAGGTTAGAGGATGGGGAAAAATCTCTGTCGTAGCGACGGAAAATAAAACGTACTGCTTTCTTTTGGACTGATTCGATTTTGTTAATATCACATTGTTTCCAGGGATTCCATACTGTTGAACCGTACTCGAGGATAGGGCGTATTAGTGTTTTATATGTTAGAAGTTTGGTTTCCTGCGGGGCAGCACGAAGGGTACGTTGAAGATAGCCGAGTTTTTTAAGTGCTTTGTTACAGGTGGAATCGAAGTGTTTTGACCAAGACATGTCTTGCTAGAAAAGAAGACCAAGATACTTGCATTCAGGAACTCTTTCTAAAGTGTCGCCATTGAATGAATATGTAAACATGGAAGGAAGCATACGTTTAGAAAAGGACATTAAGACGGTTTTGCGAAAGTTTAGTCATTTGCCAAGTCCCACACCAGGTGCAGAAGCTTGCAAATGAACTGTTAAGGAAGTTATGGTCTTCAGGGGAATTAATCGTGTAGTACAGGACACAGTCGTCAGCGTAAAGACGTATTTTAGTGGCGATGTTACGTGGTAAATCGTTGATGTAGAGCAAGAAAAGAAGCGGACCGAGAACAGAACCTTGTGGGACACCTGATGACACATCGACAATAAAAGAATTGGAGGAGTTAAAACATACATACTGAGAGCAATTGGAAAGAAAACTTGATATCCAGTTAACGAGGGAAGGGTTGTTTAGTATCACATTAAGTTTGTACAAACGTTTAGAGTGAGGAACGGTATCGAAGGCTTTAGACAGCTCTATGAATATCGCATCCACTTGGTTGCCGCTATCGAGAGACTGAGTGATGTCGTGAGTAAATTCAGTAAGTTGTGAAATTGTGCTGTAACCACGTCGAAACCCGTGTTGAAGGTCAGATAAAATGTTGTTAGTTTCAAGGAACACCATGATATGTTTGTAGATTATGTGTTCTAATAATTTGCATAAATGAGATGTTAAAGATATTGGCCTGTAATTAGTTAACGAATGTTTGTCGCCGGATTTATACAATGGAAGGACTTTTGCAAGTTTCCAAGGCGAGGGAACTGCTGCGGTTGACAGAGATTTTCGAAAAATAATATCGAGATATCGACTAGTCCAATGAGAATACCAAACTAGAAATGAATTATGAATGTTGTCAGGTCCAGGGCTTTTTTTAGTATCTAAATTTAACACCATGTTTAGTACGCCCTCATCACACACAGATACTTCACCAAGTGTAGACTGTGAATCATTAATGAAAGGAGGAATTTCGAAATTGTCCATTGTAAACACCGATTGGAAGTATGTATTAAATGCAGTGGCGATTGTTAGTGGGTCACTACTGGCTACGTCATGAATTGTAAAAGAGTCTGAAGTAGAACTACTGGGTAAAATCGATTGCCAAAATTTGCGTGGGTTGCTTTTCATTAAATTTTGCAAAGTAACTCGAAAATAGAAATCCTTCGCTGAGTTAGTTTTCGCTTGAAATTCCTCCTTCGCTTCGTTAAACTGGGTGATCTTCTCTGGATCACCGGAGCGTCTTACACGCCGGAGTCTATTGACACGACGTGATAAATGAAATATTTCTCGTGATAACCAAGGAACAGAAATGTTTTTTTTCTTAGTTTTGGTAGGCACGAAACGCTGGATACAAAGTTCAACAATCTGTTCAAAAAAACTAACCAGAGAATCCACATCACTGGAGAAACTTAGCTGCTCGAAGGTATCAAAGGAATCACTTAGTGTGTCAGTAATTGACACATCGTCGGCACGGTTAAAGTCGTGAAATATGGAATAAACAATGCATGTTTTCGGAACGGAACAAGCGATTGAAACTAAAACAGCCTTGTGATCCGATATGCCATCAACGACCTCACTATTAAAGCCGTTTTCAAGAAGAGGTGCACTAATGAAAACCAAGTCTAAGACTGACGTCTGTCTAGTACACTGCTGGACCACTTGCTTTAGACCACATGACAACGAAAAGTTTAGCAACTCTGTACATATTGAACCATCGTGACCGGTA